>CAJHQQ010003323.1:0-46122 GCA_905132885.1 Moricandia moricandioides
TGCTTCAAAGTTGACATATACCAAAGCTGAAAAAATGCAATATGCTATGAGTGGTAACCAATTAAGAAAAGCTCTAAATATTACTCAATACTCTGTTTATGAAACTCGAAAGACAGATATAATACACTTGCTTCTTGCCCACAAATATTGAGATTATTTCAGGTTGTAAGGAGAAGAGCTTGTTGCTTAACAAGAAGGCAGCACTCACAATGGTGATCAAGACCATTGCCACCAAATAAGAAAATGCCACGACCCCTTCCAAGCTAAAGGAGATACCTTTCAAACAGGAGAGAGGCAGAGGAATGATCATGTCCTATCTTCTCAGAGGATACCCACCTGATGCGCAACTCATTCCCAAACCCAAACAATACCAAGGTAAGACCTTGGAATCACAAAAGAGAATGAAACCTGACTTTCTCTATCTTGATGCAGGTTATCCAGTTTCGAGGTCAAAATTTTTTTAAGGGGGAGGGTATGAGGCGGTCATCAAATCCATTTCTGAACCATAGGTCGACCAGACCCATTACTCAACCAACCGGAGAACTATCCAAGACATATGCTCAGTAAATCAGCCATATCTTACCACCACAAAGACTTTATCCACGAGGATAATTTTCCTGAATTCTAAATTCAAATAAGGTTCAATCACAATTTGAATCATACCAAGAGCTACTCGGACCAGGAAGATATGAATTTTACAAACTGGAGATCTTACAAACAATTTCTCAGCCCGTCCATCCGCGAATACTATGCTTTAAAAGAAGATTTCAGCCCAACCAAGAGCTGGACTGAACAAAAAATAATTTTAGAAGTCAATAGGAGTTTATCAGATTTTCATAAAGCCCAAGATCACGAGAAATGGTCAAAGAAATTCGAAGATATGATAAATTTTCCAAAACCGGGCCAAACCAGTTCTGCACTTACCTTATTTGGAAGATCCGGGATTCACATCAAACCAGCCTAAAGAATTGCAACCAGGTTACCTTATAAATCATTCAGATGCACTCCATAACATCTTATGAAGCACTATAATACACTAGATCAGGCGTATCCCATCATACCAGAAGATAGACCCGGTTTCCATCAATTGGCCAAACCGATATTATTTGTGGAGGGTCTTCAACCCAATCAGTTTGGTTCAACCAAAAGTTATCTATGGAATCCAGGAGATCATATTAACCATACAGAATACATATCTAACCATCCAAGACGTGTTTCCTTCAACCTACCATGGACCAACAAGCATAGGATTAAGAGGATACACACTTGCTTCAAGTTGCCTTATTTGGAGTCTCTTGCAATAAAGCTCCAACAGCTCTATTTCCTTCAGTAAATGCACAAAATCAGCACCTTCCAGACCATAAATACGGTTCCCAAGAATCTCAGATATCCCTTAAAACCGTCCAGAAACAAGAAACTAATTACATTTTCCTTTTGGCCGAGATTCTCTCATTTAAAGTCTAACGGCTAGTTTCTGATTTTTCAGCATGTTTTTTTCTTTTGTTTAGCTTTCAAAGTTATATTAATGATCCTATATAATCTCATTAGAACCCTCATTGTAAGGCTCGAATCTTTTACCATAAATCAAATAAACCTCTTGGTTTCTTTTCTCCAAAGTCTGTGTTTTTGTGTGAATTTGATCATCAGGCCTTTTGTGGATTCACTAGTCTAGGTAATTGGCGATTGAGGCTGCTTGTGGATTTAAATTTTCCTTTTCGTGGTTGATTGGGAAACCAGTCAACAAAACGTTTTATCCAATACCATCATCAAGTCTTCCATTCAGCCGATTTTAAGGTCGATTAGATCGATCGTACAAACCACCCCTCTTGTTGGATTGTCCATCACTTTGATCCAAGGAACTTGTGAGCCTTTGATATCTTAGTCTTACATCACGCAGGGTATAATTTCTGGCTTGCGTCGAGATTTTCAGGCATTGATGATACGAGGAGGGCACCGCCTCCATAGCGTGCAGCCATGGGGTTCCCAAGATGATGTGAATGGCGGGCTTGTCGATAATCGTGAATGGCGTGAATTTCGTGACTCCACCTACATGGACCGGAAATTTTATCGTTTCCGTGGACATGGTGGTTTTCCGGCCAAGCTTCTCAGTGGCCTGGTTTTGGTTTGTGTTTATACCCTCGTAATTCCATTTTTTCCAGGGTGACTTTGAACATGGGGTTTACCGATCTGCCCATGTCTATTAGTACTAGCGAGACCTTGCAGTCTGCCACCATTGCTTCAAAGACCAGTGGTCACTATGTGGGGTGCTCGTATATTCGGTGTCGGCTTCCTCGAAGGTTATTGCATTGTTCTTCAGAAGTGGGGGCCAAAAATCGAGGTATCCCATGGGGCCCATATGTTCCAACGATTGTGGTGTCTCCCTTCCTTTGGTACGCTCGGATGGATATTACGGAGTCACTTCACGCGGATGAGCCTCCCATGATCATGTTTATTCTTCTCCCAGGATGTGGTGGGATGTCGAACACTTCCTCATGTTCTCTCTTTCAAATTCGATTGTGGCCGTTTTGGTGGATCCTACCGGCGTGTAGAGCCTCTGTGGGTTCCAGGGAAACATGGGTCCGGCCTCAGGAAGGCCCAGACTCTCCATCCTGAATTATCCTTTCCGATATCTCTTGATGAGGGGCTCTTTCAGAAGCCTGTATTCTACCGTGTCATGCTCGATGCATTGGTGGTATCTGCAAAACTGTGTTCGTTGCTGTTGCCTAGTGTCGCCATTACGGTTTGGTGCTGCAGGATTCAGATTTCCTTTGCCTATGTAGCAGTTCCTCGGGCCTTCTTCGCGGTATCATCTCTCCGATTTTCGTCCTTCGTTATTTTTGCGAGGGGCCTGTTCTGGCCGAGCGTTGTGGAAGACCGGGACATGGGCGTGTTTTTCGTGCTGAGATGTTGAGGGGGCAATTTGGCTGCGGTCCGTATCTGGGTTTGGAGGTCTCAGAGAAACTTAACCTGCTCATGTAACACTGTGGCCATCTCACGGTGGTGCTCGTCCGTTGGCGCCTGACTAGTTGGTTGGACTCTCTATCGTCGAAAGGCTTTAACGTCCGACCTGATCTGAAGTCTACTGACCAGGCGCTCTAGTTCGTTAATTCTATTATGGCATGCGGCCTGGGCTTTGTTTAGCACCTCGGTTCGGATCCTTTCTTCTCCGGCCTTTTCGTCCATCTGCCTTATCAAGAGTTAGAGCATAGCGAGGGAGTTGTAACTTGCCATGGGAGACCCGTTCTGGTCTTGGGGAGCGTCTAGCGGGTGTCCGATTAACTCCATCGGTGGCGAGGGTGATAGGGTCGGACTTATGGGGACGTAGATTCCGCTGAGTCCGATGTGGTCAAAACATCATGTTGGGGTCAAAACCGGTCACAACGGAATGAATGCCTAAAAGTTCCCAAGAAACATTTATTTTCTAAAAAAGAAAATAGAAATGAGGGAAACTAAAACTCAAAATTTATGTAAATTCAAAAATAATTATACGACAAGTTATCGGGAAAGACCCTCGAGCAACGAAATGATCAAACCAGCTAAGTCCAACCCGCCTGACGGCGAGTTGAATGGACCAATTCCAACTTGCCAAACTCGTTGGCGAGTTGGAAATGCTTGTCCAATTCGCCCGATGGCGAGTTGGATCATCTTCATCCTACTCACCATCGAGCGAGTAGGACTAGCTCGTCCAACTCGCCCGATGGTGTGTTGGATTGACTTCATCAAACTCGCCATCGGGCGAGTTGGACCAGCTGATCCAACTCGCCGGATGGCGAGTTGGATTATCTTCATCCAACTCGCCATCAGGCGAGTTGGGTCAGTATAACCCAACGCTGTCCCGACCATTCTCTACTTCGAACCTTGACCACACTTTCTCTCGTTTGTCTCTATTGGAGGTACCGTTGGAACTTTATGATAAAACCCGCAAAGACTTGTTTTCTCGTATAAGTTCAAATTGATCGTATAAAACGATAACGGTTGACTTATGACCAGAATTGCCTCAACTATACGAGTAATTTGAACTAATTTATAAACTGACATCGTACCAAAGGTGATCTTTTGAGGAAATCGTAAAAATGTTGAAGTCGAAAAATGGCCCGAAAATATCTACAATGCGGCTAAAATCCCACTTACAATTTTAGATGAAATCAATCCCAAGGATATCATGAAGGTCTATCTATTATTCGCGGAAGAAGATAAATTACAAGGTCGAAGATAAATGTGAAGTTTCAAGGGATAATCATGAAGATAGAAGAAAAATGGAATATTTCCGTGAAACGATAAACTTAACCCGCGACAGAAAAGGAAAGAGCAAACCGGCCTAGGAGGAGTATATATGGGATGCCAAGGCGAGGGGTGCAAAAGAGATTCTTTAGACTCTGTAACTCTCTGCACTTATAAACCTTAGGATTTATTCTCAAAAAGTTTGGTTTCTATGACTGGCACTCGATTACTAGAAGAACTCGCCCAGGTAGTTAGATCTCTTGTTCCAATCTTTTAATTGAACTCGCTCGGCTTGATCTCTGAAATGGGTACGTAGGCAGCCTTTCATAAGGTCCCGTCCGAAATCTTTAAAACTGTCTTTTTCATCTAGTGCTAAGCGAGTTGCGGCCACATAGGTTTTTCTCAACATAGGTGGTAGTGCTAGCAAACTTACTCTTGTTTTACTGCTTGTGTTAGAAGATTTCTTTCGTAACCCCGTTTCCAGACAAGCTTCTTGTATGCTTTTGTCTTTGGAACGCTCATACGCAAATTCCAAATATAGATATATGGTTTTCTAAATTTGTTTTGTTATCTTTCCATATTTTCCGCATTTATTTGGTAACTTGTCGTTGACTCTCGCAGAGAATCTGGACCTAAAGGGAAGTTAAGGTTTCCTTGCTTTCCTCCGATTACAGAAATCGACGAAGTGAATTTCGGTTCCCACAGTTTAGCGCTAGAAGGAAGTGGGTACGGATGCTCTAACTCATAGCCACAAAACGCTTGATCGAAATGATGTCTAGAAATATGAAAGACAAACTCTCAGCACTGACTGCTCCTATGGCCAAAGCCTAGGCAAAAGCCATAGTGCTCGAAAAAAATCGAAAACCTAGTCGCTGCTTTTTGCCACGAGAAGAGCACTGAAACGAGCTCGCCATTTCTCCGTCTAAACAAAAAAGGCAACGATAAAATCTATCAAACCCCATAAAATTTGTCTCATTGCCAAGTTGGAGAAATCTCAGCGCGTGAAGGTTTGATCAGAAGACGTTTTCCGAAAACTTTGCAGAAAAATAAAACTTGCTCTCCTCGAAATCGTGGGGAAATCTTAGGTTACTCACGGAGAAGGAAGCATAGCAAATCGGGTTCACAACTCACCGCTGCACTTCGTCCAAATAACTTTCCGTAAAATTCTTCAGAGAAATAAAACTTGCTCTGCACTAAATCACGGAGAAAATCTAGATTACTCTCAGAAATAAAAGATCAGCAAATCAAGTTGCCAATTCCCTACTGTTGGATTTCTTTCAGATAATTTTCGAAGAAACGAAATTGATCTCTATTGAATCGCTCGAAACAAAAAATGACTGATGAAGACTAATCTAAGCAAAACGTCAGATCATATCCCTCACTGCTAAACTTTTTCTGAAACCTAAGATTTTGTAAAATTCAAAATTTGATTCTATAGTAACATATTCAGTGAATTCTCAATGATTGCACCTAAGCTTACTTCGGAAGAACTACTTAAAACTCCCTCGGATCAATCCTGCCGAAACGAGAAATTTTCTGATTGAGTTTACTCGCTATAATTAAGCTCATCACTGCCAGAGTTTCTGATACTAAAACCCAGGTACTAAATATTCGGAACAGCCGCAAAACATGAGTTTCCGAAAACAGCTCTCGTATCGCCAAACTCGAAAACATGTTTACAGAATGACTTTCGTAAAATTAAGCTCTACAACATCTTACGAAAAAACTTTTGTAAAACTAAACTCATGACATTTTGTCAGAATACTTTCTTAAAATATAGCTCGAAAACATTTTACAAAAAACTTTCGTTAAATTAAACTCGGCAATAATTTATGAAACATCGTTCGTAAAATGAAATGAGGCAGTATTTTATGAATTTCGTAGAAAATTTTTGACAACATTTACGAAACAACTCTCGTAAACAAAAATCAAAGCAATCTGACGACCTTCGGAAAATAAAAAAAGATCGTACAAAAAGACTCTTGGATAAGGAAAGAGATGGAGCGAAAGCTGAGATTTGAAATTCGCCCATCCTTCTCTCTCCCCGATCTCAACCTTCCTCTCTCACAAAAACCTCATCACGCAACAAGTCTTCCTGGTCTCCTTTGGCTATTCCCAAAACATTGATAGCCTTACGACGAGATTCTTTTTGTTTTCGTAAAACCAACGATTCAGAGACTGAAACCCGGATCGGAAAAATATGGATCACCAAACCAAAACCACAAGACAGGCTTCAGCTTAAACGCGGACAGTAAAGTAGATAAATCCAGGAAGAATCGATATTCTTGCTGTCCGTAAGGGGTGGACAGACACGAGAAGAGGAAGGAGAAATGAGCAAGCAAAACGGAGAATAGACAAAACTGAATCTCTGATAGGACTAAGGTATGTTCGACTTAGAAATTTTATCAGACTTGTAATTTTCGTAGAAAAGGAATGAAAACGTCTTGGAAACTGCCGTAAACTTTAGGGAGCTTAGAATCTAGGTGAATAGTCTAGCAAGCTGAGTCTTAGGCGATTTTTCCAGTCTTGTTCTATTGTTCCTTAACTCTCCAGACAGAACTTGCAAACCGATCTAATTTCTCTTAAAACCGATCTAATTTCTCAAACAATCTGCGAAAGCATAGCTACTTTGACATCGCCATACACTGCACCAATCACCCATCACTTTCGTATAACTAAAATGATTTATACGAAACAGTCTGCAAGAAAACAAGATCGGTATCATACAAAACAACTTCGCAATACAAAAACGCTAATGAGGAAAACCTAATCCTCGCTCGCAAACATCACGGCTAATTTATGAGAACACTCTCCATTTTCTCCTATGAGAAGCCCTTCTTGTAAAACTGAAAAGGAAAATCCTTCGTACAATCACATCAAGTCATACAAAGCAACTTTCAAAATTAAACATAACAAGTTTTACGAAGAAGTGTTTTTCGTATAACAAAAAAAAACAATGAAGCCGTATGATCCGACTTTGGATGACCAATCTAAACTTTATCTCTTCACACTACGGTCTAACAGATCTAATTCTTTAGCCATGCAGCTCTCTGGCTTCTGCCTTTCACTTCCTCCGGTTAGATCCAAGCAGGCAATCATCCTGCAACTGGCTTCGCATGGATTCTATATATCAAGCCTCTTAGGCTTCATCTTCCTCGGACAAAGACAAAAAAAAATTCATACGACTAAAGTAGATGTTGTACGAAACATTCATTGTATAACGGAAACCTGAAAACGGAAAGTCTTTTTCTACAACCATCGGCCATCTTAACACGAAAAACTCTGGCATACTTGGCATATCAATCTTGACAAACGTTCTTTGGCCCTCGGCCAATTACGCCTTCAAGTACAGGTCTGAACCAGAATTCGGCATCCCCTTTAGGACAATTTTAAACTAACATGACCTTAATGTTAAAACGAAAATGCCATGGTCTGATCCTTGACCAGCAACGTCCTCGGCAATGCGGCTGAACACATCATTTTTGCCAAGCCAAAACATTCGAGCAACACCGCTCCATCCGATCACTTAAACGGCGAAACGACAATCCGCGTTTTGTATAAAATGCCAGTTGATGATTATACAAATAATTATTGTATAACCCAGAATCATAAATTATACAATAAAAAAATTTTGGTCAGCACTTCTAGAAAACTTAAAATATTTCTTTGGAGAGATGCTCGATTCCTACCAGACAAGTCGTATAAGCCGAGAACCTATCGTGGACTTTAAATCGGTACGAAATCAGGTCGAAAACCATACGAGAAACGTAAGCTGAAGTAGTCATCGCACCCTCTAAACCGTTATTGGACCTAGGTCTTGTCGTAAACTCAGCACACTAGTCTCTAACAACTCTAGGAATGATATCAAAATGATACAAGATCCCAAAATATGTCTTTTCGTTTTATTTCAACGTTCATGAATTCCTAACAAATTAGAATTTTCAATCATTCTCGTTTAAAAATGAACAGTAAATATAACGATCTATACAAGAGTGAAATTCCCATATCCAACAGCTATGATGTCGGGAAGCTTGTGGAAAGCGTTTCTAGGTCTTGGTGATAATGGAGACGAGATCTTAATATGGGAAATGTTCGGGATAAGCGGTGCGGTGTATGTCGGATTGTCCAGTTAGTGTTTCGTTATGGTCTGGTCTTTTGCTGGTTATCTAAAGAGGACTCGTTACTATGATTTAGGTTAATATTATGCACACTATTAACATTATGTATTAAATAATCAAAGCAGTTTGTTTTGTTTACATGTTTTTCAAGTTGAATTTATAATGATCACCATTATTTATTGGTTCAAAACAATGATCACCATTTAGAACCGAACCATAACTATAAAGTGCAGTGACAAGTTTGCAAATTCTGATATCTTGCTGTGGATGAGAAACATTTTGTGTTTGCTTTATAGCTAAGCAATTAAGTTTTAGATAAAGTTTCTGATGATGTATAACAGTATAAGTATATAACAACAACATACCAAAGGTACAAAACCAAAGAAACACATCGAAGTGTTACAAAATTGCGGGTTTCTGCAAATCTGTACAGTTTTTTAAAAAATCTTTTTTATTATTATTTCTTTTTGTAAATAGCTAAAAGTTATAAATTATATATATATATATATATGTATATATAATGTATAAAATTTGTATTATCTTGAATATATAAATAAGAAATAAAAATATTATTAGTATTAATAATATCTGCAATTCCTAAAAATTATCGGCAAAATTTAAACAAGACGGATGCAAATGTAACATTTTCTCTTGACGAGTTAAGTTGATGGAATTTTTGAATAAAAATGAATTAATTTGCACAACTCTGGTGGGGCGGGTTTGACCCGCTTCGCATGACTAATTCGGTAGGTGTTAGTAATGAAACGAACCCAACCCGGGATTTACAACAAACCAAAATTTAAACCAATTTTAAAAGAAAAAGAAATACCAAAATAACCGGAACCAAACCGATAGAGAATCCAGAAACTACGATTATGGGAAAGAGGAAAGTCCAACGAAGACGGCATTTGGAACCCTTTAATAAAATGCACACAACCATCAATGCTGTCTTCATTGTCTCTTGGCCTTTGGCTTCTGTAAGGGAGAGATCTCTCTCCAGATCTCTTGTTCGCTGCTACGAGGGAGTTTCTCTGCTAAGCTCACCATGACTCATATCCTTTGTCCATTCGTCTCTTTCTTCAAATCGGTTTCTTAGCTCGATTTTAGTTGTTCTTCTAGGTTTGTTTCATGTTGAAACTCATCTTTCTTGAATTAGGTTTTGCGTGTTTTTCAAGTCTGAAAATCCTGGCTAATTTGTCAAATTTTAGGGTTTTGGTTATTAGATCAGCAATTGTCTTTGGTTTCTCCGTGTGAATCTTCTATGCAGATCTGATCTTGAGGGTACTTGTTTTTATAAGAAGCAAGCTAGTTTTGTTTTCTTTGATTATATATGGCCTTTTTTGTTCACGAGGAAGCCAGAGAGAGCGAGACCGTGAAAGGGCTCAAGCTCGTGCAGGAGGCAAGGGAAAGACCAAAGATGACGGTCTAACTCCAGAGCAACGCCGTGAAAGGTGACCACCAGATTCGTATTGGCTCTTGAATCCTATATTTAAAGTGAAGTTTCTGGAGGGTTAAAATAGATTCCTTTTGTGTTTTTGTATTATGGTTAGGGATGCGAAAGCATTGCAAGAGAAGGCGGCAAAGAAGGCTGCTCAAGCTGCAGGAGCAGCTCCTTCCGGAGGAGGAGGAGGCAAAGGAAACAACAGTAAGAAATGATTCAATGTTGTTTTTTTCTTTTTCAAATCGAGTTATTGTTTTCTGTGTTGAACTTTGCTTTTGAATGTTTGTCGTGTGAAGTGTTTCGCTCTCTATTAATGTAATGCATTTTCAATTGAACAGTGACAGATTACAATTATGTATGTCTAAACCTCTGATGATAATCAAAAGAAAAATTATCATGATCACATTCTGTAGCATATGTAAGTAAACAACCGTCCTCTTTTGAAGTTCATGATAATCTGGTACTGAAACCAAAACCTATAAATGTGGGTGTCAAGTAACGATGTGCTTTCATGTTAGGGGTCTAGCTAGAAATCATCTCCCTTTTCATGTGTCTCTATGTTAAGTAAAGAATTAATTAAACAAGCTTGCAGAATCATCTTGATTATGTATTAGTATTACATAGCGGATATTAGTACACAAACATAAGTCTTGTTTCTTTCTTAGCTGTTCATGTAATCATCTGCATCATCAAGACAAGACCCACCCAACTCATGAAAGCAAATAGAAACTCTCTAAAACCCACTTTCCCTTTTTTTTTCCCAATCCATTTCTTCTGCAACACACAAACAAAACAAAAAACGGAGGAGACATAGAATCTACTGAGTAATCAACAACACATGAAATTCATCTGAACAAAAACATATACAAGAAAGAGATTGTTACGTTACGGAATCTCATGTTGGTGACATGTTTAGAAGATCTCTGTAGAGGATAGTCTTCATTATTCACTGTCTTTATCACATCAGCCTTGTTCAGTTTCCCTTTACCACCTTTGTCCAAAAACAAGAACACTTCCACTATCGGATCAAATATAGATTCAACCAACTTCGGACCAATCTCTCTCGATTCCTAAGAAACACAAGTTACTTTCAATAGCTAATAACATTCGATCTTATATATATCATCACATCTCTTTTTCTTTTTTATTACCGAGCTGGATTCAGATGAAGGTTTAGCTAGAAGATAAATGAGACAAAGGACTACAAACTCATTGAATTGTATCCCTTTGTTTCCATCAACATCACACCATCCGTATAAACCTTTCACTTCCACTATAACAAAACCTCTGCTTTACTAGGAAAATTTATAAGGAAATCAAAGACTAGTATATTTATGTCTACTATACGTCAGAGTTTACGACGAATATTTAATTTCACGTACTTCCGTTATAAAATAACGAGAAGACTATTTGGTCGTAAAAGAAAGGTTATTTTACGTAGACTTTACAAGGAATATATTTTTTGTCATAAAGTAAACGTAAAATTAGCTTTATTTTACGACAAAATGTTTTACGCCTCTTTAACGACAAAGTTTCGAATATATCTACTTCTTAGATGTAAACATGTTTTTGGTTGCGCTTACCAACTATGTTTCCTCGTAATTTCCTAATAAAATTTCACATACTAATTTTGAAAATTTTCTGTATATAATATATGTCATTTGTCTTTCAAATGAACACACCAAAAAATTGAAAACATGAATGAAAAAAAAAGTCCGGTGATGGAATATTTTTGAGTTATGGAGTTGGATGTATACACACACAAATGCTAATGGGAGAGTGACGAAATAATTTCTTGACGCGCTAGAGACATTTATGCATCAAACAGATTCTACACCGCTCACGCAGGAAGTGGTAAGATATTTTGTCCCTTTCGGAAATCCAACAATACAAAATTTTCCCCTCGTGAAAAAGTATGGAAGCATTTATGAAATAGAGGTTTCACGCCACATTACTATATTTGGTTTCAACATGGAGAAGGCTATAACTATGGGAATGAAACTAATAGTAGTAGCAACAATTTTCAGGATCAACCGGTTGATCATTTGCATAATGGAAATAGTTACCATTAGGAGAAATAGATGGTAGATTATGATAGGGTTCATGATATGATAGTCGATCCATTTGTAGCTGGTGAAGTTGAAGAACCTAACATAGATGAAATTTTTTTATGAAATTTTAGTTGCTGTGAATCAACCAATCTACAGTGGTTGTATAGAAGGTCTCTCTAAATTGTCGTTAGCAGCTAGGATTAGTAATGGCAATTGGGTTGTACCGACCCGCCTAAGCCTGCCCCGCTGCGATACTAGATTGATGTGGGTTTTGGCGGTACAGGCCCGCGCGGGACGCGGTCTCGAGAAGTGCAACCCAATCCCGACCCGCGACTTGCACAGGCCCTTGGCGGGTCGGCCCGCGGGACTCCGATCTCTATAAACCCTGCGCATATTATCTGCAAAAAAAGAGGTCAATAAAGATAAGAACACAACAAAAGTCCTTCTACGAATCAGTTAAACACAAGATGCTCAACCCATGACACAATAACAACATTATATAGTTCTTACTCGACAACAAAGAGTTAGACCCGAGTGCATGATTACTCAATAAGAGAACAAAACGTTTAAATCAACATTAGGAGTTAGACCAAAGTGCATGCTTACTCAATAAGTTTTCGGTGAAGGTCCTTTGCTCCAGATCGAAAACAAAGAGAACACCAGAAGCAAGATTGGAGCTTGAATCACCATCGCCATAGCACAAGAACCAGCATCGAAGATTTGTAGGTGATCCAAACTTATTTTCCTCTTTCGGTGAATTTTCGATGGTGCTGATCAAAGAAAAAGAGGACAACATAAGGAAGATCGCCTCTTAATTGCCATTGTTTAACACTTTCTCGTGTTTTTTTTTCAGGTGAAGACTAAAGAGGTGAAGAGGTGACGAGAAGAAATGGTGTTGCGGGTCCTCAAATGTCCAGCAGGCTCTTTCAGGCCCATCCCGCCCAAGGCCCGGTTCCGCACAATTCCTAACCCGTTAGGCCTGCTAAATTTTGGGCCTTCAATGTCAGTGACCAATCCCACCCCGCAGCAGAATTTATTGGGCCAGGCCCGCGGGCAGTTACACGAATTGCCATTCCTAGCTAGGATGGTGAATATTAAAATTGATCACAATCTACCTAAAAACTACATGGATGCATGGGCAGACTTGTTTAAAGAGTATTTGCCAGAAGAAAATGTGTCAGCTGATTATTATTATGAGATTCAAAAATTGGTTTATAGTCTTGGGTTGCCTTAGAAGATGATAGATATTTGCATCGATAATTGCATAATCTACTGGGAAGATGATGAGAAGTTAGAAGAATGTTGATTCTATAAGGAGTCACAAGTCAAACCACAAGGACGATGGCGTAATAGGGTACCATATCAAAGGATATGGTATGTAGCACCCCCAATCCTGAATAAGGATTGTGGGACTGACCATGGTTCGAGGGAATGAGCTAAGGATCGTTTAGATCAAGTTAAATACGTTCCATGGTCAGAATAGGGTTAGGTCATAAGGACTTAACAAAAGGAAAGGGAAAGAAATGAGTTAAAAGAGCTGGACAAGTGTTTGGGCAGTTGGACCAAGTGTACGGCCAGCTCGACCAGCTAAACACAGCTCGACCAAGCTGAGCTCAGCTCAACACTACCTAGGTCAGCTCATTCAGCTGAGATACAAGCTCAGTCAGCTGGACCAGCTGGGGATCAGCTCATCTCAGCTAGACGGAGTGTTTGGGTTCTGGGCGGTTTATCCGGGTCCGGGCCGGTGGCTGGCCAAGGTGGTCCGGCCATGGTGGTTGGGGCCTGGTAGACCCTTGGGCTAGGCCATAGACTAAACCTGGTGGGTCTGGGTCGTGGTTGGGCTTGGTATCGACCCAATAAGGGTCTGTTATGGGCGAAGGGTTGCGGACGGTCAAGGGTTGCAACCTACCCCTTCACTACATTCAGATGTTTGGACTGCTCCTTGCTTGTCTAGGGAAAACCATAAGTACTTTGTCACTTTCATAGATGAAAAATCGAAATACACCTGGATAACCTTGATTCCATCTAAAGATAGGGTGCTTGATGCATTTAGAAACTTTCTAATATGATCCTAGGATGTTTCTCTGGATCAGATGGGATAGATCCTTGCCTAAACGAATCAGAGACTCAAGTTTATCAAGGTATGTGGATCGATTGGTGACACAAAGAGATGCGGATGGACTCCTTGATACTCCTAGGATCTAGATCAGATATGACACACCAAACTAGAACCCTTAGACGCCGGATATGACTCACCAGCAAGCTCTCACACTCGACAAAGAAGAGAGAAAGAGTAGACAAAAGGTTTTTGATAAAAGACTGCTTGTTTCAGAATGAGAGTTTACAAGAGTTTAAATAGAGAAACCGAGGCATATGCCTTTAGGTTTCGAGAAATAACATAACATAGAAACTATAGTCTAAAACATAACATAAGATAAATAGATAGAATAGTCTCCTTTAGGCTTGGACCGATATTAGCACCTAGGTGATGTGTGAAGTAGCTTGAGGCCTCGTTAAAAACCTTCCTCCGGAAAACCTCTTTGGGACAAAACCAAGAGCAAGGAAAAGAGCACACCCAAGTACTTGCCTAAGTACTAACTCAGCTAGATGAGGAGATAGCTTGAATGGTGATCAAGGTATCTCGGATCATCAAGCTTTGTCCAAGACCTTCTTCTTGTTTCCATACGAGTCTAAGTAATCCTCCAATGGCTCCATTTAGTTTCTTAGTTCTAGAACGAGTCATGGGACCTTCTGGAATGGCTAAGACATCTTCACTAGCTGATTGATCCATGGTTGCGTTCCTGGTTGCATCCTCTTCCTTGTTGCACTAGTCCATGATCACATACACAAGTCAAGCCTTCAAGCAGCACCTATCTCAGCATGGAATTCTTCATCAAACAAGTTTGTTGGAATAATAAAGATAGAGAAGACGAAGCAAGCTGGATTAAGGTTCAAACTAGGACAGCAAAGTGAGAAGATTTGAATCTGTCTACTATTCATCCAAAACCTAACCAGACTTGACTTGCAAGGCAAGGAATGAGTGGGGAAGACATTATGGACGTGGGCTAATGCTCCAGAAGTCAAGGCAATTTCAGTTTGAATGCAATTGGAACTAGCTGGTCTGATTTAGACAAGAAAGAGAGCAAGTGGTGCATAAGAAGAAGGACTGACCTGTCACTATCACACCAAGCTGTGTGTGCCTCTTCCTCCAGTCACTTTCTCACCATTCTGGACGTGCCCAGCCTGTCCCAGCCAGCCTGCCCCTTCTGATTCCCCACAATATTATTGTTTATCCATTCCCCTACACAAGTAATTGTTTATTAGCTAGTTTGTTGTGTAGTTGGGCTATATATTAGCCTCTCTTGTAATCAAAACAAATTAAGCTGAAAGTGGGGAGTTCCCCTTTCTTCTTCACCATTCTCCCTGGTCTCATTAATCTCTCTTATTCTCTGGTACTTACTCTCTTACACGAAATCTCTCACAATAATCTCATACTCCTCCTAAATCTCTCTTAATTTCTCCAATACTCTACATTGCAGTCTCTTTAAATCTCACTTGTCTCTCTGATTCTCTTTCTCTTACATCATTCTATACTCTGTTTCTACATCACTCACACACCATAATCTGTCTATTCTCACATGGTATCAGAGCTCCCAAGCTCCTGAAACTCAAAGCTTCCGCAAATCAAGCACAAGCTCACCCTCATGGCTGTTTAAAACAATTGGAGAAGTTTCTGTCTAGTGGCTGTTCAGTCTCTTCAAGAGGAAGAAGACTGCAACAATGGCGTGTACAGAGGACTCTCCAGAGTCTATCCTCGTGCCTCCTGTCCATCCTGAAGAGATCTCTTGTATTGTTTGTATTATAGGGACAAAGATCCTAAATTTTGTTCTAAGGGGACAATAGTATACATATTTCATCCCTTTTTGGCAATTTTCCCAAGATATTAAGCAAACACAAATAAAAATATGACATGAAGAACAATATCTCTCGGGGAAGAAGCCTTGCATTGCCATATCAGGTTTGTGGATTAGAGAAAGAGATAAGATGTGTTTTTCTAGCAAGATGTAAAGTATAATAGAATATGATATATTATTGTGTTGTATTTGATAAGAGAATACAAGATGCATATATATAGTGGCAACAATAACATAATGTTAACACCAGATAATGCTAACTTTCCTAAACACATAACGTAAATATATTAAGATTATCTTGAGATTAATCTTGTTCTTCAAGTCTTTCCTTTTAGTCTTTAGAGTCTTCATGGGTTTCATGGGCTTCACAATCTTGGTTCGTAAGATACACATCTTACGGTCTAACATATCTTTAATACTTCTCCGCACGACAAACGTGGGATGCACACGTAAATCTGCAATCACAAAGCAAACCACGTATGTCGTGGACAATATGTCGAGGATGTACAATCAAATCAGCAAATTCCTCTGGGTAAAAAACTTCAACATTGAGGAGAGATGAAAGCTTCAGCTCGTTTTTGGTCTTGACAATGGGAATACATCCCGTGGGCGCAACTGGAACTGCAACTCCACAAACAATCGTCCTTAACTTGGACAGTCCATTACTCGGACTAAAAAAATTGACCTAAAAACATGAACGTTCTACTAGAACTCCCCCGTAATGGTTAAACTATAACCAAAATAATCCAAACTATGGAAATCAAAACAGAAATTGTGAGAAACTCTAAACTATAGAATTTCTCTCAAAACTAAAAAAAACCGTGAAAACCCAACCTTTGACCTAATTTTTTTTTCTAGGCATCTCTCAATAACCCGACGACCAAACCATAACAAAATTAAAACAAGAAATTCATGAAAAACCAGTTTATGTTGACGACTGCGCATCAGCGTCATCATCATCGTCACCACCTTCTTCATCGTCAACACCACCGATGATCATTACTAAAGCTTAAAAACTATAATGCAGAAACTTTAATTTTAATCCCTAAAAATCGTCTGCTCTGATACCATGTAAAGTATAATAGAATATGATATATTATTGTGTTGTATTTGATAAGAAAATACAAGATGCTTATATATAGTGGCAACAATAACATAATGTTAACACCAAATAATGCTAACTTTCCTAAACACATAATGTAAATATACTAAGATTATCTTGTGATTAATCTTGTTCTTCAAGTCTTTCCTTTTAGTCTTTAGAGTCTTCATGGGTTTCATGGGCTTCACAATCTTGGTCGGTAAGATACATATCTTACGGCCTAACATATCTTTAATACAAGATGCAATTATAAAATAACCTCGAACAAGTATAAGTAACAGAATAAGGATAGTTATTTTTAGATTGTTGATGAATGGTGATGGTCTGGAAAGAAGAACGGTTGGCGAAGTGGCCAGAAGAAATGTTTTTGATTTTTTTTTTGAAGAAAGGCTAAATATATTTGATTTTGTCAGACAAACATTAGCCTTTTGGGTTTTTGTTTTTCATTTGTTTCTATTTTAATTTATTTTTATTTATTCATCTGTGTGACAAAATGTTATTGGTCTAGTGACTTGTGATTTAGTATATAAAGTATGTTCGAACTTAATGGTTGAATACCAGGCCAAAAACCTCAATCTTTCAATGTGTTTGAAATTTAACATCTTCTTCAAACTGCTTGAAAATAAAAACTAATTTATTTTTCAACATTATCCAAAATCAACTTATAATTTTTTTTTCAATAAAGTAAATATCACTAATCGACATTCCATCTTCTGCGATCTCATGTTAAAATAGTTGAAACACTTTTAATCGTTCCATAATCTGTTGATTCTGGTGAAATGTTTTCACCAGAAAAGTGACTCCCACTACTTTGTCAAAACTGGTTATAATACTTTAACCATAAACTTTATCTATAATTGACTTATCTTGTCTTTCTTATTCTCTTCTCATCTTATTTGAGACCACCGAACTCATCTTTGTGGCACTCACTCAAAAGGATCGCTTAGTAAAACCAGAATCCGAGACTGAGGCGTCTTGTTGTGGCGAAAAAAGTGAGCTAAACAACAATTATCACTAACACAATGAAATATCGTTAGTTGAACCATTTAAACAATTTTCGATGAAAACAAAAGATACTTGAACATGCTCTTAATCTCTTAAAATCAATTGAGATCTACAGATTTTTTGGCACTATAGCTGAGGAAAAGAAAAGAGACATCAACCAGCCAACCAACCAACTATCTCTCTCATATCCATTTTTACATTTATAAGTAAAAAAAAGACAAAAACGTGATTTTTGTATATAAATACGGTTTTAAAAGCTATCTGCATATTCAAAAAATAAACGCTACTCATTTCTACTAAACTCCTCTCCGAGACTCTCATTGACCTAGAAAAACCTTGCAACAGTTTCGTTTTCTAGTAACATAATACTTACTCTGTTTTATATTAAGTGTCGTTATAGAATTTTTTTTTGTTATAAAATAAATGTCATTTTCGACTTTTGATGCAAAATTTATTAGCTTTTTATTATAATTTATTTTCAATTGGTTGAAATATGGTTAGGTGTATAGGTAAATGTGTTTTTATATATAAAATATGTGAAATTAATTGTTTTCTTAATCCATATGCATAAATCTAAAGTGACACTTAATATGAAACAGAGAGAATATCATTTATGATAGTAATAACACGGATAATGCCACATCAGCAACAATCGTGAACCCTTTAGAGCATTATTAACGAGAAGTTTCTAACCAACTTAATATTAATAAATTTTATGTAATTTAATTAAAAAATAATTTTTAAATCACAAAAGTTAATGTAAGCCAATAAAAAGAAATGTGTAAAGGGGTATGTACCATTTTTTTGTTGGGGTTTGTAGTAGAGAAGCAATGAGTTCTATGATACCACTTTTTATAATACTTTTGATTTAACCTCCGGTTGAGGTTGTCGTTAGGACTAGAGAACTTCTTTTTCCGAAAGTTTGTGATCCTTGACAATCCTTTTACAATGGACCAAAAGTATCTCTCAAAACGATAGCTCTTGCCTAAGGGTTCTTTTTCTACAACAATAAGTCTAATTTCAACATTTGGGTCGCTTGCACATTGGTGTTCAACTCAACGCAACACATAGGGATATTTACCATAATGGAGAAGGGTGGGTACATATAGAATATCCGGATTTTTAGAGGTATTCGTGATCCGATTCGTTTCGTACGAATAATCAATTATACGATTCAATTCGATCCGTAGCTACTTGGATATTCGGTGTCCTAAATATCCCGATTTTTTTTATATTTTTGACGGGGATATCCGATTTGATCAGTGGAAATAAAATAAAATTTTAAAATAAATATAAAATCTAAAATAATATAAAATAATAATTATTACAAATATAAAAATATTATAAAACTTACATAAAATATAATATTTATATAATTTATATATATATATTTACGTAATATATATATATATATATATATATATATATATATATATATATATATATATATATATATATATATATATATATATATATAATGGATAAGATCAGATATTCGTTCTTAAAAGTATTAATATTTGTGATTCGTTTCGTTTTTAGTGTTATTATAAGATATATTTTTTTATGAGTAGTAGTCTAGGAATGAGAAGTGGTGAAAAGGTGTATTTTGATGTTTTCGAACACATGTGATCTGGATCCAAAATGTGGCATTATGAATACTAAATTAGTTAGCAAGCTAAAAAACATATGTTGCACGTAAATTTTGCTTGATGTAAACGGTATAAAAATATAAGTTACGAAATTGTGTTTGCCGGCTAACTCAAGCAAATTTCCTGTCTAATATGTTGTCAAATTAGGTAAAATTTTTAATTCAAATTGAAAGAAATAATCAAGTATTGTATCAATTCGTCCTAAACATGTTGAGAGTGAGACTTCTGATGGATTGGGAAGAATTTAATTATTAACCACCATTTTATCCATAATCCGTTTATATAATTTTATTACCCAACCAACAACGTTATGTATCATGTCTAATATATTATGTAAATGTCTACTATTTTAGTCTATTACGATGCTCCAACTCCAACATGTCTAATATATTACGTGAACGTCTACTATTTTGGTATAAATCCTACGATGCACCATAACGAAGGTGATAGTGATGGATCTAGATGTTTGCTATGCACTAAGATAGCCAGCTAATATAATTGGATTATCTATACTAAGTACTAGATGATTATCCACGCACGCATGCGCGGAGTGAAATTAATATAATAATTATCGTCGAATATTAATTTTGATTGATGAACCATAATGTCATAAGTCTCCAAACGTATAGTTATGGATCGTTAATATAATGTTGATGAGTAGGGTGATGTTTGTTGATATTTTTTAAAAAACTTATTTAATTTACATTGGGTTTCAATGATATTATTCGAATGTTATAATTCACCATCTCACTTCGATATGAAGAATCATATTTTTGAAATGATATGATCAAGTAACATTTGAGATCTATGCTTGCGCATAATGAAGATTAATTATGTATACAAATTATTTAAAAATAATTTTTTTATTAATTTACATATTATGTAATAATAAATATACTGAATAATTTAGGAGCGAATATCTATTACGTATACAATTAAATTCGTGTAAGAACATAAATAAAAACAATTTTTCTTTATATTTACAAAACTTTTTGTTGATAAAAAAAATTAACCATTTATTTATTTTATAGTATGTAATTAAAATCAAATGATATTGATATAGATATATAATATATAATATATTTAATATAAATTTTTGTTTATTGAGGCTTGATACTCATATGATTTTATTAACATTTTTATATTTGTTGTGACAAAAATATTATTTTTATTAATATGAATATTAATTTTATTAACATGTTTATGTATTTTATATATGATATATATATATATATATATATATATATATATATATATATATATATATATATATATATATATTTTAATTTAAACGATATTGAAATAAATGTATATATATCAAATGAGACTTCATATTTACATGATTTTATGATCATTTATATCTTATTATAATAAAAAAGTTAAACAATTGATCAAAACAATTTCATCGTTGATTTTTAACAACCTTAGTAATTTATATTAAAAAAAATCAAAATATAGCAAATTAGAAAAAATCTAGATTTTTTTATTATATAATTATGTGATTTTAAATGTCTTTCAAGAATATAAAATTGAAAAAAAATGAAGGAAGATACATATATTGTTATCAAATATTTATTATTCAAAATAATTAATTGTCACATATTTGTTAATCATATTAGATTATTAGGTAATTTCGTAGCTTTTATTTAAGGAAAGAATATAAATTATTATTTTATACACGAATAACTAATATGATAATTAGTTTAATAAAAATTATAATATATATTTAGATGGACTAACTTATCTTTTTTAAGATTTTAAAAATTATTGTAGTGATGACATGTGACTACCAAAAAAACTCGTATATATAGCTCCATTATTAATATATATAGCTCGTACATATTATAAAATAATAAAATAATATATATATATATATATATATTAAATAATTGAGAAACCAATAACTTACCTAGGATTGATAACTTATTTTTTAAGTATTTTAATATTTAAAGATTAATATATATAGCTCGTATATTAATATGTTATAATGACATGTGTGTACCAAAATATGTTGTAATGATCCATCTAAGTATATAATTAACATATATGTATTTTATATGATATATATTTTAATTTAAACAATATTAAAGTGTATATATATATATATATATATATATATATATATTTAATCTGAATATATATTAAATGATACGTAATATTCATATGATATTATGATCATTTGTATCTTTTTATAACAAAAAAATAAAAACATTGTTCACAAAATTTTGATTGTAATGCTTTTACTATTTTAGTAATTTATAGTTGTTTTTTAAAATTCATAATATAACATGTAAGAAAAAAAATTTAGATTTTTTATTATATGGTTAATGTGTTTGTTTAATTTTTTAATAATATAAATTAAAAAAAATGATGAAGAATACAAAATATATTATCAAATCTTTATTATTCAAAACATTAATTGTCACATATATGTTAATCATATTAGGTAATTCCGTAGCTTTTATTTAAGGAAAGAATGTAAAATATCATTTTATGCACTACTAATCAATATGAATGTTAATTTAATAAAAGTACAATCTATAATTAGATGGACCAACTTTTTTCTAAGGATTCTGAGAATCATCCTGATGATGACACGTAGTTACACTTAAAAGTTTTAATGCTCCAGAATTAATATATAGGGGATTATACATATCTAATGTACAAGACTAATTGATACACTATTATTTATTTGGCTAAATATATGTAATTACAAATGTATTCGTCGGGAAAATATAAGTTGGTACATATTAAACCATCTAAATGTATTATCATATCCCCTATATATTAAAATATAAGTAGCATTTAATAAATAACATTTAAAGTGTAATATAATCACAAAATTGCCATTATGCTCATGTGTCAGCATAAAAAGGTTTCTCACATTCTATATTAAAAAATCCATATTTTACTAAAGTAATTACATTTTTTTGCCATTGGACACCCATTATATATTATTTATATTAGAAACATTAAAAAAGAAACTATGCATTATTTCCTTAAATAAAAGCTACGAAATTACCTAATATTGCTAACAAATATACGACATTAATGATTCTGAATAAGAAAGATTTGATAACAATTTTTGTATCCTCCATCATTTTTTAAAAATTTTAAATTCTTGAACGAAATTAAACAATCACATTAAACATATAATAAAAATAGTTTTTTCTTATATGCTATATTTTGAAGTTTGTTAAATGATTATAAATTACTAATAATGTTAATCCACATTGAACTTTTTGTGATCAATAGTTTAACTTTTTTGTTGTAAGAGATACAAATGACCATAAAATCATATAAATATGAAGTTTCACTTAATATATATATATACATATCAATATTGTTTAAATTAAAATGTATATATTATATATAAAATACATAAACATGTTAATTTTAAAATTTGCATTTATTAGTAAGCCTAAATTAATAAATATTTATATTAATAAAAATAATATTTTTGTTACAGCAAATATAAAATTGTTAATAAAATCATATGAGTACAAAGCCTTAATTAATAAATATTTATATTAAGATATACTATATATCTATGTCAATATAAATTAATTTTAATTATATACCACATAAAATAAGTAATTATTATTTTGATTTTTTACCAACAAAAATTACTGTAAATAAAAGAGAGATTATTTTATTATGTGCTTACTCTAATTTAATTATATACATAATAGTTACTCGCTTCTCAATTATTCAATATAATTATTATTGCATAATACGTAAATAAAAACAAAATAAATAAAAATATGTATAAACAATTTTTATACATAATTAATGTTCATTCCGTGCAAGCGCCGATCTTAAATTTTATTTGATCACATCATTTCAAAAATACAACTCTTCATATCGAAGTGAGATATTAAATTATAATATTCGAATGATAACGTTGAAACCCATGTAAATTAAATAGGTATTAAAAAAATTCAGCAAACATGATCATACTCATCAATTTTATGTTGATGGTCCATAACTTTATGTTTGAGGACTTATGATATGATCGTTGAACGATCAAAGTTAATATTCAACGATTATTAGTATATAAATTTCACTCCGCGCATGCGCGCGGATAATCACCTAATTTTTATTTTTAAAATAGAGGAACTCTATAATAGAGATGAGTTTTGCTCCAATGTATTTCTTTAAAATGTAGATCTCTAAATATATAGCAAAATAGAAAGTAATGTTATTTCTTCCTCTATAAATAAAAGAAAAAAAAATAGTAATTTCTATTTTAGAAGCAAAAATAGAGATGAATTAGAGTGATTTTGCCTCTAAATATTATTATAGAGGTAAAAATAGAGGTGGGTTGAAGATGCTCTTATACCACGATTCGATTATGTTGAAACAGAAATATCATAAGACGGGAACTTTTAACTTCATTTTGAAAAAAACAACAAGCGATTCAACTTCTGAACAGAAAAGACAACAGATCAACTCCATTACATTCTCAGCCAAATCATCATCATCATTACCAAAAATTTCTTCATCTTCTTCTTTGTGAGATACAAAAGACTCAAAGTAGTGTTCCATGGATCCAAGTTGCATAATAAGAAGACTAAGATGTTGGGTAATTCTAAGCTTGTGGAAACTTAACATATTATTAGATATTTAATATGTTAAGAGATAAACACAAAAAAAAAAGAATCTAGAATAGGAAAATGAAGTTTCTATTAGATTAGATTTGTGTTTTCCATATCCCACATGTTTAAAAAAATTGTCTTTCACTATAAATATAAGTCTCATGGAGAGGTGTTTCATAAGAGATCTAAGAGAAACATTGTGAGTTTTAGTTTTGAGTATTTTCTAAAGCAATAAGAAAAGTTGTTCTTATTATCCTTTGTTCTAAGAGATCCTTCAATTGGTATCAGAGCTTAAGTTAAAAGCTTCGATCAAAGCTTAAGTTGAAGCTTTGATCCTGGTAGCTTTGAAGCAAGAATTCACGACACAAGATTGCTGACGTGAATAAGGCTCCACGCACGAATGACCTTGGATCCGCATCCATCCAATGTCCGATGTTGAATTCGACAAACTACACAGTTTGGTCGATGAGGATGAAGGTGTTAATCTGTGTTCATGATGTGTGGGACACAATAGAACCTGGTTCGGATGATCAAAAGAAAAACGATGTTGCAATAGCTCTTTTGTATCAATCTATGTCCGACAATTTGATTCTCCAGGTGGGAGAACAAACCGCATCGAAAGAGATTTGGAATGCCATCAAGTCACGACACCATGGAGATGATCGTGTAAAGGAGGCGAGATTCGAGACGTCGATGACGGAGTTTGACAGGTTGAAGATGGATGATAGCGATACCATAAACGGATTTGCGGGGAAGATATCAGGTCTAGCATCCAAGGAAGCCTCGTTACGAGAAATCATAGAAGAACAAAACATGGTAAAGAAAGAGATGGTCTTAGGAATGTCGTGTGTAACACACGAAGAAAGCGTGTGTGACACATGTATAGAAGTGAAGCAAACAAGACATTCATTCCCAACTAAGACCATGTTTCGTGCAACGAAGACGTTGGAGTTGCTCCATGAAGAGGATCAAGTTTCATACGAGTGTGTCATGACCAAGAAACCTAATATCAAGCATTTGAGGATATTCGGTTGTGTAGCATATGCGAAGATATGTGTGACTCATCTGAAGAAGTTAGATGAGAGATCAAAGTGTGTGATCAATCTTGGAATTGAGCCGGCTTCAAAGCTTATAGAATCTATGATCCAGTCGCAAGAGAGGCAATGGTGAGTAGAGATATGATATTCGATGAGAAGAAAGCTTGGGATTGGTCGTCTATAACAAACCAAGCAGATTGTGAACCAAGTATGCTTAAGCTTCCACATGAGGATGATATACAAGAATGTAATGGTCAAGGTGATGATCATGAAGCTATAAATCAAGATGAGGAAAAAGAAGAAGATACTGATCACAATGCAAACCCTCTAGACGATCACAAGGCGAGACTTCAGACGTTAGTCATAGGAATACCGTGTGTAGCACACGGAGAAGGCGTGTGTAACACAAGTCTCACAAGGAAGAAAATCAGAGATGCATTTCCGACTAAGGCCATGGTTCGTACATCAAAGCTACTGGAATAATTGCATGGAGATTTGTGTGGACGAATCACACCACCAACACCAACAAATATTCCTGAGGCATTCTATCGGTTCAAAAGATCTCACACCGATAGAGGAGGAGAGTTTGCCTCAGGTAAGTTCAATCTAGCTTGCACCGATGGAGGAGGAGAGTTTACCTTAGCTGAGTCAAAGATGTTGAACTACTTATGGGTTGAAGAGATGGTAGCCGAGTTGGAGTCTATTACAAGAAACAAGACATGGGATCTTGTGGATAGACCACCTGGTATTGAACCTATAAGATTAAAGTGGATCTACAAGATTCAAGGAGCAAACGAAATCAGGATAAAGGAGGAGAGTTATGCTCAAGGAATCATGTGTGACACAAAGATGGAAGTGTGTAACACAATCCACGTAGCAATGAAGTTGAGTTTAAATATCTCAAAGGTTGAAGATGAACCAGAGATAGATGCTACGAATTTCATAAGAAACATAGGATGTTTGAGGTATCTACTTCACACAAGACCATACGTGTGTTACACAGTTGGTGTACTAAGTCGATACATGCAAACGCCGGGTGTTGAGCAGAAGGCCGACATCCTAACCAAGCCATTAGCAATGATTAAGTTCAAGCAAATGAGGAACTTAATCGGAGTTCAAGAAATTGATCTCCCTAATTCAAGTTAGAATTAAGGGGGTGATTGTTGGGTAATTCCAAGTTTGTGGAAACTTAACATATTATTAGATATTAATATGTTAAGAGATAAACACAAAAAAAAAAGAAATTTAGAATAGGAAAATGAAGTTTTCTATTAGATTAGGTTTGTGTTTTCCATATCCCACATGTTAAAGGGAATTGTCTTTCACTATAAATATAGGTCTCACGGAGAGGTGTTCAATAAGAGATCTAAGAGAAACATTGTGAACTTTAGTTTTAAGTAGTTTTTAAAGCAATAAGAAAAGTTGTAGCATCTATTTCTGGTAGAGATATTTTTTATTACATTTCCCGTAAAGTTAAAAATACCAAAATTAAATATCAAGACAAGAATTTCTCATTGGACATACTCTTATTGTAGAAGATAAGATCTTAGCAAATTCTTAGAGTTTGATTTTGCCTATATGGAGTTGTAGAGTACATTATAATATATGTAGGAGTAGCAGTGTCGCAGATAAATATACACAGTGGTCTGAATAGTGATAATTGGTAGAAAGCTAAATAGCCAAAAGTTCTTTGGTAGGAGTCTTAATTTCTCAAAAAATAGGACATAGAAGGAAAATATAATCTATGAGATACCCATGAAAAAAATCTTCTAGATACCATGTGTCACTTTAAATGGCTTAATTATTTAAGATCTTGTAATTAATTAATAAAATAATATTAAGATAGTAAATATTCAGGCCAAAAAATAAGTATCTCGTGCTCATGGGTTCCACCACAAAACCAAAAATTAAAAGAGAGAAGAAGAAACACATGCACGTATCAAATATTCAGCCGAAGAAAAATGAGGAAGCCCCGCAAGCTTTAAGATTGGATCGGTCTTGTTTTTCCTTCTCGATCGTATCGAAAAGAAGATTAGATAACCAGATGATAGTATTCACCTTTCTTTTCCAGTTTTATTTTCCGACAGATCTTTCTCTCCTCCCATCGCTACGATCCTACACAGCGAACAAATAAAATGGTACGTTACTACTTCCTTCTTGTTCTTCATCAGATTCTCTTCTTTCAATCGCTGCATGTATCTCAATCTATTAGAGTCTTAAACCGGAAGCGTGGTTACGGAAACTCGTACATGACTATTGCGTGTGGATTTTATTGCACCTTTACGTATTGATTTTATGAAATTTGCACGATGTTCTTCGATACAGTTTCAGATTCCCTAGCCAAATATAAGTGCAATTCATTGAGGTGTATCATGACTCACTTGAGCTTTGTTGTTAAAACGTGAGTTTGCTTCTTTGATCTTGAAGCAGGTTGATAGGAGAGACAAGTGTACTCATGTTCTCCTCTTAGCATATCAGAGTTTTGGGCTAGCTTTTGGAGATTTGACTATCTCTCCTCTCTATGTGTATAAATGTGCATTCTATGGAGGATTGAGTCATCACCAAACAGAAGATACGATGTTTGGAGCGTTTTCTTTGATATTTTGGACAATAACTCTCCTTTCACTCATCAAATACATGGTTTTTGTCTTAAGAGCAGACGATAACGGTGAAGGTAATTAGCTAATTGATTTCTAGTACATACTTTAGATTCATGACCATTGCGGTTTTGGTTTTTTAAATGTTGCAGGAGGGATTTTTGCGTTGTATGCTTTGTTGTGCAGACACGCGAGATTTTCTTTGCTTCTGAATCAGCAAGCTGCTGATGAGGAGATATCCACTTACTATGGCCCCGGAGATGCAAACCGGAGTTTGCCTTCTTCTGATTTCAAAAGGCTTATAGAACAGAACAAAAGATCCAAAACAGCTTTGCTTGTGTTAGTCTTGGTTGGTACTTCAATGGTCATTACCATTGGTGTCCTTACACCTGCTGTTTCTGGTAATAAAAGGAAAACTTTCTCTCTTGGCTCTGTCCAGGGCCGGATCTGGCATAGGCCAGTGAAACATTGGCTTTGGTATCCAAAAACTTTACAGATATATCCCCTCAAATTTTGAAAAAAAAATGTTTTACTAAAGTCTTTGAAAAATGTTTAAGCCCTTAAAATCTCAGATCCGGCCCTGACTGTCTAGCCTCAGTCATGGTACTTTTATGAAACAATTTATCATATAACATTACTTTTCCTCTCTTGCAGTTTCGTCCTCCATTGATGGACTTGTGGCCAATACAAATCTGAAGCACGGTAAGAAATGTTGCAAGTTCTATTGCATTTCCAGCTTATAGACACTTTATTATGATCTTTCTTTGCTTGTTCAGGTACTGTGGTTATGATAGCATGCGCTCTGCTCATTGGCCTTTTTGTTCTGCAGCACCGTGGGACTAATAAAGTTGCTTTCTTATTTGCACCCATCATGATTCTGTGGCTGCTCACAATTGCAAGTGTTGGTCTGTACAATATTCTCAAATGGAATCCCAGCGTTTACAAAGCTTTGTCTCCATACTATATCTATAAGTTCTTTAGAGACACTGGTAAAGATGGGTGGTTATCCCTTGGAGGCATTCTTTTATGCATCACAGGAACGGAAGCTATCTTTGCTGAGCTTGGCCAGTTTTCAGCTACATCTGTAAGGGTACGTTGAGGAGCTTATCTGCTCACTTAGTTCTTTAGTGGCATTAATGTACACTAGAAATTAGCTTAGAAGTATCAAGATTTGGTTTCTACAAATGATGAGGCGCACAGGCTATATTTTTTGATTTTTTTTGTGTGGTTGGTGGTGACAAAATAAAAGGAACAGTAACATGTTTGCAATCTCATGGCTTAATGCAGTTTGCATTCTGCTGTGTTGTTTACCCATGCCTAGTGCTTCAGTACATGGGTCAAGCTGCCTTCTTATCAAAGAACTTTTCTGCTCTACCCACCAGCTTCTATGCCTCCATCCCAGGTAAGCAATTAGACAATCTAAGTTTGGTCATGTTTCATGTTATGACTTCTATGTTGTTGCTCTGATTGATATGTGTATATGATCTTTTCTTGATGCTTTTTCCTTTGGAATCTTCAGATCCATTTTTCTGGCCGGTTCTAATGATGGCTATGCTGGCTGCAATGGTGGCTAGCCAAGCCGTCATATTTGCAACTTTCTCAATTGTGAAACAATGCTATGCATTGGGATGCTTCCCTCGTGTGAAGATTGTTCATAAACCAAGATGGGTCCTAGGTCAAATCTATATTCCCGAGATCAACTGGCTCCTCATGATCCTCACCCTCACCGTCACCATTGGTTTCCGAGACACTAGACACATAGCTTTCGCTTTTGGTACGTAAAATTCCTTCATACTCAAAATAATTAATCTCTATTTTGTCAAGAAGAGTTTCTCAAGTTTAAACTTTTCATCAGGACTTGCTTGCATGAGTCTGGCGTTTGTGACGACTTGGCTGATGCCTCTAATCATAAACTTTGTTTGGAACCGTCATCTCGTCTTCTCTATTCTCTTCATCATCTTATTTGGGACCATTGAACTCGTCTTTGTAGCATCCTCTTGGACCAAGATCCCACACGGCGGATGGATCACTATCCTCCTCTCTCTACTCTTCACCTTCACCACATATGTTTGGCACTATGGAAACCGAAGAAAGTACCTATACGACCAACACAACAAAGTCCCCATGAATACAATCCTCACCCGTGGCCCGAGCCTCGGGATCGTCAAAGTCCCTGGGATCGGTCTAATCTATACCGAGCTAGCAAGCGGTGTCCCAGCCACATTCACTCACTTCCTCACCAACTTACCAGCGTTCTACCAAGTGGTTGTCTTCATCTGCTCCAAAACCGTCCCTATCCCTTACATACCGCAGAAAGAACGTTACCTTATTGGCCGTGTCGGTCCCAAGACTTACAGGATGTACCGTTGCATAATACGAACGGGATACAAAGACGTGAACAAAGATGGAGACGATTTTGAAGACGAGCTAGTTGATAGTATTGCCGAGTTTATCCAGCTAGAATCCGAAGGCTCGGGATCAAACAGGGACCGTTCTGTACATGACGGTCGGCTTGCGGTTGTGAAAACCTCAAACAAGTTCGGAACAAGGCTGTCTCGGTCCATATCAGACGTTAACATAGCGGGAAGCAGCAGCAGCTCGAGCTCGAGGTCTCAGACGACTGTGACTAATAGTAAATCTCTGGTGCTGAAGAGATTGAAAGCAGAATACGAGCAAGAGCTTCCGAAGCTGAGCATGAGGAGGAGATTTCAGTTCAGACCGATGGATACAACGTTCAGACAGCCGCAAGTGAAGGAAGAGTTGTTTGATTTAGTTGAGGCTAAAGATGCTGAAGTGGCTTATATAGTTGGGCATGGTCACGTGAAGGCGAAACGGAACTCGACGTATGCGAAACAGTTGGTGATAGATGTGGCTTACTCGTTCTTGAGGAAGAACTGTCGTAGCCCTGCCGTGATGTTGAATATTCCTCATATTTGTTTGATTAAAGTAGGTATGAATTATTATCTGTAGGGTGCTGAGAGAGTGTGAGACATGGAAAGAGTTGATTTAAGTTTCTGTTTTTAATTTTTTTTTTTGGGGGGTTTGCTTTAGATGTTAATTTGGTTGACAAAAGAATGGTGTGACACTCTTTTGCTTGCGTGCAAACAAATCAAATTGTGAAGCATTGCGTAAAGTGTTTGATACATATGAAAAAATGTTCGGTCAGAAGACAAATCAAGAAAGACTAAAATCGACTCTGGGAATTTTAAAACACGGAGGGAATGGCAATTTTCAGGTATTTTTTTTGTTTTGTTAACAATGCTATTACAAACTATAATAAACATTATATAGTTGACAATTCTACCTACTTTATAAAGATTCATATCTGACTATATCACTCTAAACTGTCGTATGAGAGCCACTCATGACAGTACATTTTTGCCAATCTCAAGATTTTTTATAAATCCTTTCTCTAGTTTTTGCGTAATTCTCTTTTGTTGGTAATTGAAACTCAAACCTCTTTGGTGTAGAAACATTAATGAATATTTGGTCAAACCACTGTACCAAGGAAACTTCCACAAAATAAATATTTGGGTTTACCTGAACAATTTGGAAGAAAGAAAAAAGAGAAGTTTGTTGATATTCTGAATCGAGTAAAACAAAGAACTTCACACTACGGTACAAGTTTTATTACACCAACTGGAAAAGAGATGATGCTTAAATCTGTTGCAATAGCCACTCATGTTTTCTCCATGTCTTGTTATAAGCTCCCAATACAAATTACATCAGAGATAGAACAAAGATAAAGTTACTAGAATACCATAGAAAAGTTGTTATATGACTAGACTAACATACATTTTTTTAAAAAATTACTAGAATGTTTGTAGACCCCTAGTAAATTAGAATAAAAACCCTTGTTATTTTTTTATTCAGCTTATTTATAGTAAAAAACAATTAAAATTATTAACAAATCCACGTCACCACTAACTATAACCCATGTCACTAATAACAATCCATGTCACTAATAATTGTGATCAAAAGAGTGGGAAAGTAATGAAACAAATTTTAACTTAAATTTTTCTTCGCGACTAAAATCCATCGTTATTTTCGTCGGAATTCTTCTCAGAAATCGTCTTCTCTGAGCTCATTTTCTCCAAAATTGTCTTCTACCCAATCGTATGTAATCGTCTTCTTTGCGAGTTTCATCTCTGAAATCATATTTTTTGGTATGTTTCAATGCTTTATTTTGAATTTTTCGAGTTTGTGGCTGAGTTTATGAGTTATTTGATGGTTTGAGTTATGATATATTTGATGGCTGAGTTATGAGTTATTTGATGGATGAGTTATGTTATATTTGATGGCTGAGTTATGATTCTTTGATGGTTGAGTTATGATTATTTGATGGCTGAGTTATTAGTTATTTGATGGCTGAGTTATGAAATAACAAAATAAGAGCTTATGAAATAACAAATCTACCAGATAAGTCTGTGATTCAGCTTCCCCCGGTCCAGGGAAATTTTTTGAGATAAAACCAATATCATCGCTTTGGTCAGCATCACTTGTTCCATGGTTACTCTAAGAAATCCAATGGAACACATAAAGAACCTTGGGAAAATATGCAGTACTACGAGGTCTAATGAGTGCCTTATGACTACTTTTATTGCAAGCTTTTCGCTTTCTTTCTGAGCCGGTAAATCATTGAGATGGTTGAAATTTCTTCATGGTTGGTTCTGTCAGGCACCTGGATCTGTGTAAAGCGATCTTCTTGGACATTTTTTACACAAAGTCCAAAACAGCTACCCTTAGGAATAAGATCACTAGTTTCCAGCAACACGCTTCTAAACCTATTGAATGAGGCATAGGAAAGATTCAAGGATTATCTTCATAGACTGCCTTCATTATGGCTTTTCGAATGAGCATATCAACATATTTTATGGTGGAGTGAACTGGAATGTCAAAAATTCTATTAATCAGCAATCAATGGATATTTTATGACAAGAAATCAGAAGGAAGCATACACACTGATCAAAAATCTTGCTTCCAGCTCTAGTAATCACTGCCAGGAATATAATATAATAAGAAATGTTAGCAGTATGGAAGCTCAGAAATTGAGGAGTTGAATGCAAAGATAGACATGTTGATTCAAAGAGTTGTCAACTCATGTGAGGATGTTGGGGAAGGAGCTATATTTCAGGCATTTGCATGGTGTATGAATCACCAGGCTAATGGTTTTCAACCAAAGAACTCATCATAATTTCAGCCTCCTGAAAACTCGGGTTCAGTAGCTCAAGAATCTAATGTTGAAATGACGATGCAGCAACTGATAGATTATCAGCAAAAAGCAGCCAGTGATGTGACCATGAATTTTGACACCATGTATCAGGACTTGAACAACAAATTGGAGTCTTTTTCGACTCATGTAGATAAATTGGATATACAAGTGGCTCAAAACACTGACTTGACAAAGAGGCTGCGGCAAATTCCTTTTTGGGGTCAACATCGGTCACGATGAAATCAACTGCTCAAATCCTCGGAAAATGTATCATCCGAGGTTTTGGCTCACGAAAGTTTTCAAAGAACGATCAAGCCGCAAGGAGCAAGTCATCTTACTGAAAGTCTCACATGTAACGTACGGGTCACCACACAAAAACAACGTGCGGGTCACCATATGGCGACCCACTCTCACAGAACACATGTCGCCATATAGGACCTGCACCCAACAAGCATGGGTCGCCATATGACGACCAGCGCACCAAGATTACGTGTCGCCATATGGCAAACTGAACCCGTACAATCCAGGTCGCCATATGGAGACCTAGACCCACACAGTATGGGTCGCCATATGGCAACCTAGGCCCTCCGAGTCTGGGTCATCATATGGAGACCTAGGCTCTCCGATTCCGGGTCACCATATGGCGACCTAGGCTCTCCGAGCCCGGGTTGCCATATGGCGACCTGACCTTTCAAAGACTGGGTCTCCATATGGTGATCCCGGCTCTCCAAGTATGGGTTACCATATGGCGAGCTTTGTCTCCTTTGTATACATATTCAAGTCGCGATCGAAATGCTTTTTGTTTCGTCTCAATCCAAGTTACTGTTGGAAACTTTACGATAAAAACCACGAAGACTCATTTTCCCAAAAGAAGTTCATGGTTATCGTATAAACGACAACGGTTAACTCAACACCACAGTTGTCTAGACTATACGAGAAGTTTCAAATTCCTATCTAAAGCGACGTCGTATCATGAAACGTTATTTCGAAGAAATTTGTAGAAACGTTTAAAGTCAAAATACAGCCCAAAGAGGACTAGAACGCGACTAAATACTCACTTGCAATTTCATATGAAATTGAACTAGAAACGCGAACGACGTCTTAAAACCGACTTGTTCCTAGAAATTTTCTTAAAACCGACATATTCCTAGTCGTTCAACTTGAAACTCACCAAGTCATAATCCTAACCTCGTCTTTAAACCGACCTGGATTTTTGATCATCCCAATCTTCGAAAGAAAAAACGTGCACAACCCTTCAAAATATTTGTTCAGCCGTTTTTATTTCCTAAAAAAGGGGGAGGGAATAGGTACATATACTATACTCGTATACTTCCATTCTTCAATTTTTTTTTACGTAAGAGCCTACGGGAAAACAATATCGATATCATGAAAAACGACTTCGCAAAGCGGAAAAGAGAATGAGGAAAACACATTCCTCGTTCGCAAATATCACGAGTAATTTGCGAGAGACATTCTCAATTGAATTCAATGCTATTCATTCCTAGTAAAACTTACGCAAAACATCCTTCATATAGCTACAACCAAGTTATGCGAAGAAACTTTCAAAAAACGAACATAGAAAGTTTTACGGAGAAGTGTTTAGAGGATATACGTATAGCTAAAAACAAAGTCATATGACTCATCTCTTAACGAAAAAACTAAACTTTCTCTTCGTACTACGATCTTACAGATATCATTCTTTAGCCATGCGGCTCGCTGACTTTTGCCTCCCATGTGCCTTGGTTCCGTTCGAACATGCAATCATCTCGCACGGGTTCTTTATTGAGACTCTCAGGTTTTCTCTTCATCACACCAAAACAAAAATAATATGTACGACTATAGGAATCATTATACTAAACATTCATCGTATAACTAAATCCGTTCGAGCATGCAATCATCCGTACCTTGCATGTGCAGATCGCCATATGGCAATCCGTACCTAAAGAGGCCTAGAACACGGATAAATACCCACTAGCAACTTCATACGAAATTGAATCCATATGACGGCGTATCGTTTCTCGCAGAGGAAGATAAGTCTCGCGAAATCGGAAGATAAGTCTCGCGAAATCGGAAGATAAATGTCAAGTTTCCAAGATAATGATGAAGATCGAGATAATAAAAAGAATGTTTCCGCGAAGCGATAAACTCGACAACCAACCCAGAAGGCATATATAAGGGGAGCTGAAGCTAATGGCACAAGGATCCGGAGATTTTGACTTAGAGAAGCTCTGTTAGCTTATAAGAACTTAGAACTTAGGTGGCTAGAAGGAAAAATTTATACTTCGAAGTTTTTCCATCTTAGTTCGACGATTCTGATTTCCTTAGACTCTACAACTCATTGCAGCTTAGAAACCCTAAGCTTTATACTCAACAAGCTCGGTTTCTATGACTTGCACTCGATTACCAGACGAACTTGCTCCGGCAGTTTGATCTCTTTGTCCACTCTTTTAATTGAACTACGTCCGACTTGATCCTCGAAAGGGGTACGTACGCAGCCTTTCTTAAGGTCCAGTCCCAGATCCTTCAAAACTTTTTTTTCGTGTTTTCGTCTATTGCAAAGATAGTTGCAGCCACATAGGTTTCTCTTGAAATAAGTGGTATAGCTAGCAAACTTATTCTTGTTTTACTGCATGTGTTATAAGAATTCCTTTTTGATCTCGTTTCCAGACAAGCTTCATGTACACTTTTGTCTCTGGAGCGCTCGTACGCAAATTCGAAATAAAGATCTACTTTTTTCTAAATTTGTTTTGTTATCTTTTCATGTTTTCCAAGTTTAGTCGATTACTTGTCGTTGGCTCTCGCAGAGAATCCGAGACCTCAGGGGAAGTTAGGGTTACAAAATTCAATGGTGTAATGACCCTCACGAGTGGATATAATTTTGGTCGAGAAACTATTGAAAAGACGGATTCAAGTTTAATCGATCATAATTAAATATAAAGATCGAACCGATGAATTAATTATTCGACGAGATTTCTTGTGAACGAAAGGAATTCCCTTGATAGTTATGGTCGAGTATTAATTATGTTGGTCAATTTTTATTTAAGCTAGGCGAGTTTGGTTGAAGCACGACAGGAATCAAAGGTCGAGAAAATTTTAGACGAAAACTGTCCGAAAATTACCGACAAGCTTCCAAAAATTCCTTATAAATCATCCATGGTCCTTCACCACCTTTTCTGCCTGCTTTCTCAGCAAAAGTCACATGATAAGCAGAAGTTGCCTGCTTGCTTGCTTGCTGGACAGATCATGTGAGAAGCACATGATTTATGAACCTTTCTTAAAAGGAAGGAAATGGAAGCTGCTGGTGGCTGGGTGTGGTGAGGCAGGAAGCCAGCTGTCCTTGCTCACTTCTGCTTTGTGTTAAGCTGAGAAACTCAGCTTGGAACCCTGCTCAGCTATATAACCTCTTCAGTGAGCTGCTTGCACGTTTTTGTTGCTGAAAGAAAGAGAGAATTTCAGTGAAAAAATCAGAGAGAAAGAAGTAAAAATCAAGAGAAAAATCAAGAAGAAACCTGAACGAAATTCATCCACCAGTTGACTCAGTTTTTTTTCTTTAGAAGGATCAGAAGGTAAGGGATTTTGATTAAACCCTAGACCTAGTTCAGCTTCTGTTATGAACCAAACCCTCATCTCTCTTTGTGATCCAGTACAGCTGTGTGTAAAGCTTGGAGAGGAGATCCGTTTAAGACCATCTAACCGTGTTGATCTTGGGTAAGCCTCATATACCTGCCTTAGCCATGTTCTGAGCAATTCCATGTGCTTTTAAGCTAAGTTCATGGTCGGATCACTTGTTTAAGATGGTGTACTGATCAGTTTAGTTTAGTTGCGGTTGGAATCAAATCTTTGGAAACTGCTAGCTAAACTGTTTATGGTCTGAGTGAAGTTAAAACGAGATGAACTGACCTTGTCCTGAATCAACCTTGTCTGAACCAAACTGATATGATATATGAGGAGTAGAACCGAGCTTTAACTTAACTCATTTAAGTAGTTAGAGTGAACCAAACTGCCAGAATATTATTGTTCTGAACCGAACAGATTTGATCTTGTCTAGTACTGGTCTGAGCCAAGCTGTTTATGGTCTGAACCTATCATGTAATGATCTATTCTGAGTTAGTATAAACTGATAAGTTATGTCCTGAACTGAGCTGATTAGATCTAAGTCAAACTCCTTCTTCAGAACCGAATTGTTTGGATGGATGATCATGTTTCCGAACTGCTTATTTCAGGTCCGTCCAGCCTAGTACAAGAACGTTTCAAGACTTTTCTAAATCAGTTTCAAGACCAATCTCTAGGTGAGTCTAGGGTGATGTGGTGTTAGATCACATATGTGTGTGTGTGTGTGTGTGTGTGTGTGTTTGAATGGAATAGAACTATATCAGTTAAGTACTAAAGTCTCTTAATCCTTTGAAAATGTGTGGTGTTTACTTAATGTAAACACTTAACACTTAAGAAAATATTTGAAAGTACACATTGAGGTTAAGCCACTTCTTACTACTTGTTCTCAAGTACTAATTATAAGTATAAATAATGTATGGATTAATTATGAAATAATTATGGAATTAAGTTCTAAGTTAAAACTCATTATTAAATCACTATTCATAAATTTCCGCATTACCGTGACTTGGTCCTGCGAATGGAACAAGGTCATGAAGACACGATGATGGGGTAGCACCCTGGAGGCCGTGTAATGCATGACGATGCAGTCCCGAATGTTCATTAAGACGTTCGAGGATGATGGTAATGCTAACTCATTACTCTCGGTTAGTCTTTGTGGTTTTTCGAGTTTAGTATATATATTGTAATTATAATCGAAGTGATGAAGGACGGGTAACAAGGAAGTGATAAATAAAATGAGATCACATTGACGAATAAAATACTAAAGTATAAATCAAGTACTTGTATGTTCATAATGTTCATGTTCATGCTTTGATGATTGTTTGATTAGTCTATTGATTGTGTAGTGATCTAGATTCATAGGGTAAACTAGTTACTCACAACTCATTGTTGTGTGTGCAGGTAATCACTATTTGGGAGACCTCTTCTTTTTGGACAGAAGGAACGACCAACCAGCGGTAGTATTTCGTTGTCCTTGCAACATATCTATTGTTGTATATTTACTTAAAACGTTGTTAGGCGTTAGGCCATAGCGTGAGACTATAACACTTTGTAAGATGTTTAAAAGTAAATAAATAATATGTAAAAGATGATTATAAATCACGAGTACTCATATGATATTATTCCTTTTCCGGGACGAACTAACTATCGGATACTCGGTCGGGTTGAGAAGCCTTGGTTGATATCTGGTAAGAGCGTTGGTGTTCTCAAATTGCTAGTTCAAGGTGATCAGATTTTTTTCGTGAACCTCAAGTCGGCTTTTAAGGAACAGCGATCGTGTCATTTCTGGTCATCTACGATCGGGGGTGTGAGAAATAGTGTGAATTTCGGTTCCCACATTCCTCTAGAAAAAAAAGCAAACCCTCGAGAAAAATGTAATATGCTCTTAGCTAGAAAGGAGAATGAAGAGAAATTTTAACAGGAGGAACCTGTTTATGTGAAAAAACCGCCATATATTCTTAAATTTCCATACCCAATGAAACACTTGATGGATCCCATTAGTGTAGAGAAGATAGCAGGATTTAACAAGATGGTGAGAAGGCTTCCTAAAGGGACCTCATTCGAAGATGCTAGGGAGATTAGACCATTATGTTTTTTTTAAAAATTGTAGAGAGACTCAAGAGAAGATTAAAACTCTTTTTACTAAGTTGTTGACTAGACCACTGATATAGCCTATTTATTACCTGTTTTAGGCCATGTTATGGACTCTATTTAGGGTCTATTATGTGTGTCTAGGCTATGTTTTAAGGTTTTTACAGGTCCAAGTACGTTTTAGAGATATATGAAGATACTTGGAGCTTTTGGAGCATTTAGAGAAGAATAATCTGTAGCTGATCATTGAGAGAGTCGAAGTATAAGACTGCCGTCGGTTGACGACACTATCTTGACATCAACCAATGTTACATGACCACGATCGATCGATGTTGAATACTTGCGATCGATCGATGACCAATTCACAGACAGCTAATTTCAAACCCAAGTTAGAGACAAGAAACAAGATTACAAGTTTACCCTTAGAGGATTTTTGACCTAGATTTTAGTGTTTTATATTTATAGTTTATGTATGACACCAAAAGACATGGGCAGAAAAAAGCATATGTATGGAGACGTACAGTGCTAGGTTCTTTGGTATTCTATTTAGGGAGAAGATTCATAACTCCTTAGGGAGATTTGTATTGGAACCCCAGTGTTTAATCTATGCATTATATTCAGATTATTATTCTTACTTTGATTATGTCTTAGTAGTTATCAACTAGATTTAGGTTGAATGATAGCAATCATGGATTAGCCCAAAAGTAAGATTTCTAGGTTAAGTTAATATTCATCAATTGAGTTGTGCTTAATGCTTGCATTCTAGAGTAGTTAACTAGGATCTCTAAAGTAGGACATGGACGACTATGAGAGTAGGTTTTGTGCCAGAATAGACTCCATTGAACTAGGTTGTTAGGCGCATGCGAGAGCTGGTCTAAACCCACAACGATAAATTCTTAATATTGAAACTTAGTTGTAACCAGCAAACGGTTAAAGGTAAACTTAAACTTGTCGACAACCGACCAAGTTCAATATGTTCCGCAGTTTACACTAAACCCACAAAGTTTTACAAGTAAAAAGTGGCACATAAGGAAGAACTCGTAACAAAGCTCCTAGAGCTATACGAAACATCCTTAACTATACACGAAATAAGTCTCGGAGGTCGAGTCTTCACAACGCACAATGAAAGAAGTCGCACATTCTCATGGTTTAATTTACGTGATCCATTGGTCCTAATTCCTCGGTAACAAATCAAACAATTGAACGTCCGAACAGGGACAACAGTTTTGGCTGCGAACATCCGCAAACAAAACAAAATATTTCTCTGTCGTAAGGTTAAAACAGAACCTTTGTGATGCCACACATCTTAGAGCCCGCGAACATTTCAAGCACGAAATGCGTCATATGAAAGGAAAACTTGACCTTCGAGACGTCGCTGACGCTCGAAGAACTGTTTTGTCAAAACTTTCCGAAACGGAATGCTCACCTTAAAAACAGTCCATCCGCGATTATAAAACACACACCTTCTTAAACACGTATCCTTCACGAAGATTCAAGAACGGTAGTATCTTCCAATAATTTTGTTGCTGATTACAACAAACTCTCAACGTCCTAAACAAACTAAGCCATCTCATAGAGATAGCTCTCGAACACCTGATAGAAGGGTAATAGCGCTATACAAGAAATCCAAAATTTTGGTCAGCACATTCGGGAGACTTAAAAATTGTTCCCGAAGAAATGCTCGATTCCTACCATACAAGTCGTTTAAGCCGAGAAAATATCATGCACTTTAAAGCGGTACAGAGTCAGGTTGAAATCGCAACACGGAAAATGAAAACCGATTAGTCATCTCACAGCCTTAACCGAGAGTAAACCTAGGTCTTGCTTTAAACCCAGCACACTGGTCTCTAACGTCTCAATGCATGAATATCGAAAGATAGGAGATCCTGAAAGCATGCCTCTTCATTCACATCTAAACACTCGCGGAACTTTTTCGCACATCTCAAACGAGCAACAAAAAGAACGATCTACAAAGAGGAGTTAGGTTACGAGATGACAACTCATAATCTTCCCTCTACACGCAACTACTCGAAGCACTCTTGAAATCTTAAACCCTTTCAAAAAAAAGATAGTTCAAAGCTATCTAAGGAAGGGATTCAAAGCCACATACGGCCAGTCCCGATAATAAAAGTGGCGACATGAGGCCTAAGCATAAAAATAAGAACGGCTACACACGGCCCAACACAACTAAGCATAAAACGGACACGCATGGCCACAGATAGATCTTAAACCAGAGAACATAATCCGAATCCTTGAAGGCTCCAATACGAAGTTTCCCGACATCGAAAGACCAAACGTTCCCACGGATTGATTCACTTCGACACCCTTGTCGGTAACCCCGGTCGCGGTCTCCTCTGTATCGGGAGAAACTGGGATGGTATCCCAGTATTCCAGCACCTTCTCCTCAAGAGGAGGGACCAAATTCTCGACACCTTCACACTTATCCATGTAGCATGTCATCTTGTCCATCTCGGTCTGGAAAACGTAGTCGATGGCTGTTGTCCGCCACAAGAAACAAACGGCTCCACCTTCTTTTTGGCAAGAATTTTTACTTTTCATCCTCATATTTTCGGCCGATGATACCGTCTAACTTGCACAACTAGTTTAACTACCCGCTAGAGCCTCACGCTAAAAGCCCACAGCCTAACGAGCTGGGGGGGGGGGGCTAACTGTTGGGGTCAAATCGTCATGACAAAATCAACGGTTCAAATCCTCAGAAAATGTTACTTTCGAGGTTTTGGCTCACGAAAGCTTCAAAGAATGATCAAGCCGCAAAGAGCAAGTCATCGTAAGGCGAGTCTCACACGTAAAGTACAGATCGCCACACGACGATCCCCGAACATAACATACGGGTCACCATATGGCGACCCACTCTCACAGAACACAGGTCGCCATATGGTGACCTGCACCTAGCAAGCACAGGTCGCCATATGGCGACCTGTACTCAGCAAGCACGGGTCGCCATATGGCGACCTGCACACACAAGGTACGGGTCGCCATATGGCGACCTAGGCTCTCCAAGTCTAGGTCGCCATATGGAGACCTAGGCTCTCTGAGTCTGGATCGCCATATGGCAACCTAGGCTTTTCGAGTCCGGGTTACCATATTGTGACCTGACCTTTCAAAGACTAGATCGCCATATTGAAACCTCGGCTCTCCAAGTCTGGGTCACCATATGGTGATCTGTGTCTCTCCTTTATATTCATCTTCAAATCGCGATTGAAATGCTTTTTGTTTCGTCTCAATCAGAGTTACCATTGGAACTTTACGATAAAAACCGCAAAGACTCATTTTCCCAACTTAAGTTCATGGTTATCTCATTAACGGCAATGGTTAACTCAAAACCACAGTTGTCTAAATTATATGAGAAGTGTCAAATTCCTAGCTAAAACGACGTCGTATCATTAAACGTTCTTTCGAAGAAATCATAAAAACGTTTAAATTGAAATACAACCTAAAGAAGCGTAGAACACAACTAAATACCCACTTGCGATTTCATACGAAATTGAAACCAGATTACGGCATATTGTTTCTCGCAAAAGAAGATAAGTCTCGCGAAATCGGAAGATAAATGTCAAGTTTCCAAGATAATGATGAAGATCGAGATAAAAAGGAATGTTTCCACGAATCGATAAAATCGACAACCGACTCAGAAGGCATATATAAGGGGAGCTGAAGCTAATGGTGCAAGGATACAGAGATTTAGACCTAGAGAAGCTCTGTTAGCTTATAAGAACTTAGATCTTAGGTGGCTAGAAGGACAAATTTATACTTAGACGTTTTTTCCATCTTTGTTCGACGATTCTTATTTCCTTAGACTGTACAACTCGTTGCACTTAGAAACCCTAATCATTATTCTCGACAAGCTCGGTTTCTATGACTTGAACTCGATTACTAGACGAACTTGCTCCGGCAGTTCGATCTCTTGGTCCACTCTTTTAATTGAACTACGTCCGACTTGATCCTCGAAAGGGGTACGTAGGCAGTCTTTCTTAAGGTCCAGTCCCAGATCCTTCAAACCTTTTTTTCGTCTTTTCGTCTATTGCTAAGCTAGTTGCAGCCACATCAGTTTCTCTTGAAATAGGTGGTAGAGCTAGCAAACTTACTCTCGTTTTACTTATTTTGTTATATGAATTTCTTTGTGATCCCGTTTCCAGACAAGCTTCATGTACACTTTTTTCTCTAGAGCGCTCGTACGCAAATTCGAAATAAAGATCTACTTTTTTCTAAATTTGTTTTGTTATCTTTTCATGTTTTCCAAGTTTACTCGATTACTTTTCGTTGGTTCTCGCAGAGAATCCGGGACCTCAGGGAAGTTAGGGTTTCTTGACTTTCCTTAATTTATGGAAATCAATGGTGTAGAATTTCGGTTCCCACATTCCTCTGGAAAGAAAAAAGCAAACCCTCGAGATGAATGTAATATGCTCTCAGCTGGAAAGGAGAATGAAGAGAAATTTGAACAGGAGAAAATTGTTTATGTGGAACAACCACCATATATTCTTAAGGTTCCATACCCATTGCCATCCAAACACTTGATGGATCCCATTGGTGTAGAGAAGATAGCATGATTTAACAAGATGGTAAAAAGGCTTCCTAAAGGGACCTCATCCGAAGATGTTAGGGAGATAAGACCATTATATTCTTTAAAAATTGTAGAGAGACTCAAGAGAAGATTAAAACTCCTTTTACTAAGTCGTTGACTACACCACTGATATAGCCTATTTATTACCTGTTTATGCCATGTTATGGACTCTAATTAAGGTCTATTATGTGTGTCTAGGCTATGTTTTAAAGTCTTCACAGGTCCATGTACGTTTTGGAGATATATGAAGATACTTCGAGCTTTTGGAGAATTTAAAGAAGTCAGAATCGTTAATATTTGAGTTCTTGAATATTTACATATCTGTTGATGTGATCATGGACCATTTCAACAAGGAAGATGATGTAACCAGGAATGCACCCATGGACCAACCAACTATTGAAGATGCCTTAGCCATTCCAGAAGGTCCCATGACTCGTTCTAGAACTAAGAAACTAAATGGAGCCGTTGAAGGATTACTTAGACTAGTATGGAAACAAGAAGGAGGTCTTGGACAAAGCTTGATGATCCGAGATCCCTTGATCACCATTCAAGCTATCTCCTCATCTAGCTGAATTAGTACTTAGGCAAGTACTTGTGTGTGCTCTTTTCCTTGCTCTTGGCTTTGTCCCAAAGAGGTTTTCCGGAGGAAGGTTTTTAACGAGGCCACAAGATGCTTTACACATCTCCTAGGTGCTTATGTTGGTCCAAGCCTAAGAAGACTACTCTATCTATTTATCTTATGTTAAGTTTTAAACTATAGTTTTTATGTTATGATATTTTCGAAACCTAAGGAGCGTGTTCCTTGGTTTCTCTATTTAAACTCTTGCAACTCTCATTCTGAATCAAGCAGTCTTTTATCAAAACCTTTTGCCTTCTCCTTTCTCTCTTCTCTTGTCGAGTGTGAGAGTTTGCTGGTGAGTCATATCCGGCGTCTAAGGGTTCTAGTTTGGTGTGTCATATATGATCTAGTTCCTAGGATATCAAGGAGTCCATCTGCTTCTCTTTGTGTCACCATTCGATCCACAAACCTTGGTAACTTGAGTCTTTGGCTCGTTTGTGAAGGATCTATCCATACGTTCCAGAGAAGTATCCTATGGAGTGTGTTATCCATGCTTCTTATTCAATATAATTCATTAAGCTTGAAACCCTAAATCTAGCATATTTACATTTACATCTAGTTAATTTAATAGCATATTTTCATATTTACATTATTAGCATATTTCCATAATTACATTATTAGCATATTTCCATATTGCATCTAAATTCTCCAATAAGGAATATTCTTTTAAACTGATTACTTGTTACCAATATATAATATCACCTACCTAAACGTTTAGGAATAAGAAATTTATTGTGTGCCGCTGTTCTCTGTGGATTCGATCCCTAAGTACTACACCTGATCTTTCTTGGCAAGAGTATTGTTTTGTGTGTTAGGATTAATGTTTAATTTGATAGTAAATTATTTAAGATATTTATACCTTGCTAAAACAGTAAACACACCCATGTCAAATTTGGCATCGTTGCCGGGGAACATTAATCACAATTAAATTTAATTTCTAGGGTTTAGCCTATGTTTGTTTTACTTTCAAGTTACTGATTTTTCTTTTCCTTTGTCTTTCAGGTGCATGCAAAAGAGTACTAGGAGCAATAAAGGATAAGAATTAATATTCTCAGACTCGCATAAACTCAAACGCACGAGCCACAAATAAAGATGACAAGCATCGATCGCCGGCATACATTCAGCGTCGACGACTCTTCTTTATGGATAGCATCGACCGACATCAGAACTTTAGCATCGACCGACATTTATCACTTAGGATCGATCGAAAGCATCTCACCCGCATCTATCGACGAGAGCAGACGAGTTCAGATGGTTGCGTCTATAATAATGGTTCAGAATGAGAATGGAGACTTGCATGACCTCAACGGTCATCTTCGTAATGGAGCAGGTCAAAAGATAGACGATCATGGGGCTGTAATCCCTGATACGGAAGCAGAAGAAGACGATGTTATAGCTCAACCTGAAGCTAAAGCCCAAGATACTAAAGGCATGGAGATTTTGAGACCAGTCAGGAGACCATGGGTCAAATTTATGTTTGACAAAGTACTGGAGGGACAACAGAGGATGACTGTGGACTTCAATGAGAAGTTAGATTTCATATATGATCTAGTTCCTAGGATATCAAGGAGTCCATCTGCATCTCTTTGTGTCACCATTCGATCCACAAACCTTGGTAAACTTGAGTCTTTGGCTCGTTTGTGCAAGGATCTATCCATACGTTTCCAGAGAAGTATCCTAGGAGTGTGTTAAGTGGTATCAGAGCAACTCTGGATAGGGAAGTTCTCGATCTCTCTTTGGTTTCAAGTCGAACTCTTTGACTTCTCATATAACCATTGATCGATCTGTATTTTGTTGTTGTTTCTTATATAATCTAAACATCTATTCATCTGATATTGATCCATATGTGTTGAATCCTGATAGATCTAAACGTTTTTACCATATTTTGATTCAAACTAAACTGATCCGTGTGAAAGAAGTAATTGAATCGATAGATCTGTTGAATCACTTGCGACATAAGTTGTTTGTTTTGGTTCTGTGATTAGATCTGTTCTTATTCATCTTGGATTTTGATTTCATAAACCTTAAACTGATAAATCTGATTTGAAACTTGTCGATTGATTTCTCTGAGCCGTGATCTACAAGTTTGTTATTTTGAATCTTTTAAAACCTGGTTTTGTTTTGATTATTCAATGTATTTGAATTCTCGTGGATATCTTTCTTTTTTAGGTGCTTTTTGATTCAGGTACCATGTTGAACGAGTCAGAGGAAGAAGCAGAACTAGTAAGGAAGAACAAGCTACTGAGGGATCAGATGTTAGAGATGTTAAGTGT
>CAJHQQ010003324.1:0-46118 GCA_905132885.1 Moricandia moricandioides
GATCGGATGGAATGAATCTTTATCCAAAGAGTAATGGACAAATTAGGTTTCTCATTTTTTTTGGAATAAAACTAAAGTGACACTTAAAATAAAATTCTCATCAAAGCTATAGCTTTAGCTCTCCCAACATATGTTATGTCAAGTTTCTTACTTCCACTTGAAATATGTGAAAAATTAGCAAGTGCCATTGCACGCTATTGATGGAGTACGAATCCACCAAAACGAGGAATGCATTGAGCAAGATGGGAAAAGTTTTGTTGTCCAAAAGAGGAGGGTGGAATGGAATTTAGATTAATCCATGAATTTAACCTTGCTCTATTAGCAACACAATTGTGGAGATTAACTCAATTCTAAGATTCTCTTCTTGTGCGGATTCTAAAAGAAATATATCATCTACATGCTTGATTCTATAAGCCATAGGCTCAGTTGCCCCATCTTATGTATGGTCAAGATTGATGGAGGCAAATCTACTTTTCTTATTGGGAATAAGAAAGGTTGTTCACTCGGATTACCAAATTCAGGTTTGGAATGATCCATGGATCCCAACTGTTCTAGCACGGCCGGCTAGACCCACCATCCCAGTGGTGCACCCACGAATGACGGTGTCTGACCTTACCCAAGGCAATCCCATAAGAAGGAAAGTTGGACTACTATAGAAGTTGGTTGCATAGGAGGATGTCTCCTTAATTCGAAGTATGGCCATAAGTCAATCCCATAGGGAAGATATATATAGTTGGGGCTACACAAAGAGTGGACTGTACACCTTAAAATCTGGATATTGGGTTGCAAGGAATGTCTTATATCATGATCCTAATGTGGTGATGTCTGAACCCAGTATAACAAAACTGCAAGCTCATGCTTGGAAGATCAAGGCACCCCTGAAAATATAACATTTAATTTGGCAAATGGCCTCGGGGTATTTAGCAGTGACGGGGAACCTGACACGTCGCATATGCGATGTGATAATTATTGTTCGAGGTGCGGAGAAGATGATGAGATTGTGAATCATGCAATATTTGAATGTCCACCTACCTTGCAAGCTTAGGCTCATGCATCGACACCACCATGCCATGATATTTTCCAAGATCAAGTGTTTATACTAATTTGGACTATCTTTTCTACAGAAAAAGTGAAATTGAAGACCCAGAGTTAGCCATAGACCCATATTCATTGATAATCTGGTACTTATGGAAGACACGAAATGATAAGTTATTCAAAGGTTTAACACGTGATCTGATGGAACTAATTAGACATGCCCAGAGTGAATGTAATGCTTGGTTTGATGCGAACTCTACGAAGGTGGAAGACGAGTCTGCATTAGAACTGAACCAGGGAATGCGAGCCTTACACTTACGAAGTATATGCCTGGTTGATGGCTCTTGGTCGTCATAGTCATAGTACAGTGGCTATGGATGGGTGTGGCTGGATCAAACTGGAAAAGATCAACTCTTAGGGTTGAGAAATAATATGAGAGAACTGTCTCCATTACACTCGGAATTGGATGCGTTCATATGGATGATGGAAAACATGTTCAACATACTTCATGCCAATCCTTTTGAACTGACTGCAAGGATGTAATTTTGATGATAGAGAACCCAAGCATATGGCCAACCTTCTCCACATAAATGGCGAAATTCAAAGATATAAAAGGACGCTACCACGATTTCAAAATCTTACACGTACCAAGGACCCAAAACAAGACTGAGGATGCTTTAGCCAGGACTACGAGAAATTTTCATAGAGATTTATTGTTTATTGGTTATTTTGTCCCTGTCTGGATTCCTAAACCACCTCTAGATTAAATGATATAATAGCCTTTTGATGTCATAAAAAACAAAAACAAACAAACATGTCCATAGAATCAAAAGGGAACATAAATCAAAATAATACTTTTGGTAGAATATAGCAATAAATGTGAGGAAGATACATGAGCTCTGTAAAATCGATTTTAGATCTTTTTTTTGCAGCTAGAGAAGAGGACATAAGTTGTTAATTAGAGTTTTTTTTGCTAAAATTTTTAATTAGGGTTAACAACTTAATATGTTGAAACTTTAGTTAAACTATGTACTTTTATATTTTTTTTATCAACCTCATTTAAATTGTATAACTTCTAATTTTTTGAGGAAAAAAACAAACGTATATCGGCGCTTGCACGCTGTATATGTGTTCGTATTTAAGCAAACTGTATATTAAGCCGTATACAAATATCTCGCTACGTTAAATGGCCGATAGCATATTTGTACCGTATAGGCGGTCGAACAGGGCGTATTTTTGAACACTTCAATAAATGTCTACGGTATCTCGACCCACTCCGCAAAAGAGTTTCCACTAATTTGGAATGTTATTGAAACGACGACGTTAAACAGAGATGTCGATTTTTAAACTTTACAATTATTGAAAATTACAAAATACTCCAACATTTACATCTTATTATCGCTTCCGCGCTCGACTTGGAGTTGGTCACAAAACTGGTCCGAAGTGCTGAGCGCATCACACGATCTCTGGAGAACCTCTGCGACGATCGTCATCGGATCCGCCACCAGCTATGGCGGTAAGAGTCGCTAAATCTTCCAAGATTCGAATCCAAGTTATCCTTACTTCCATTTTTTTTTGATTTTTTTTTAACAGGAGGCGTCTGGTAAGACGCTGATGGATCTGATCTCGGCGGACCCAACCCCGGTTCCTGCACAATCTACTCCTTCCTCGGCCTCTTCCACGCCGTCTCCGGCAGCGGCTTCGCATCTGCACCAACCAATGTCGACGAAGACGACGCTGGGAGAGAAGAAATCGAAGAGAGCGACTCTGATGCAGATCCAGAGCGACACTATCTCTGTTGCCAAAGCTGCGCTTAATCCTGTTAAGGCCAATATCATGCCGCAAAGGCAGAGGCAGAAAAAGAAGGTGAATTGTTAGAGGAAACAAGATTTACATCTGATGTAGCTTTTTTACACAGTTTTTTTTTTTTAAATGAATTTCACAGCCTGTTTCATATACACAACTTGCAAGGAGCATTCACGAACTAGCTGCCACCTTAGATCAGGTTAAGTTCTTGATCTTACTTTCTATTTTCTGGTGAAGATATTATCTGAATGTTTCTTCTCTTTGTGAACAGAAAAGTTCCCAGAAGCAGCTAGTGAATCACGTGTTCCCTAAGCTTGCTGTGTACAACTCCGTTGATCCTTCTCTTGCCCCATCTCTTCTTATGGTAGGTGGTGATGTTTTTTGGTTTTGTTTTTGTAACTTTACTTTATAATGGAGCATCTTAAATGATTACTTCTATTTGTATTATCAGGTTTTTACATTCTTTTTTCTGTCTCTTGTGATTGATACAGCTTAATCAGCAATGTGAAGACCGGAATGTGCTACGCTATGTCTATTATTACTTAGCTAGAATTTTGGCCGATACTGGCATGAGTCCAGGGGGTGGTATCCCCACTCCTAACTGGGATGCTCTAGCAGATATTGATGCTGGTGGAGGAGTCACTAGAGCTGATGTTGTTCCTCGAATAGTGAATCAGCTGACCTCGGAAGCTTCTAATTCTGAAACTGAATGTGAGTTTCACCCATTAGTTTGCTTTCAAGCTTTAGAGTTTTCTTTATATATAATTCTACCTTCAGGTTAAAATGTTGTTTTACTGGAATCTTGAGGAATCTCCTCTTCTGATTTATCCGTATAATGGAATTGCTTGATTAATGCTTCGTAATGAATATCCCTGTTCACGTATTTTCTTCTTTTGATGGACACGATTATAAATAATGACAGTGATTTTAAAAAGGTAGTTACGTAAATGGAAATTAACAGCTCCCACATTCCGACTGCATAGCTCTCTCTTACAACTATTTCCCTCTGTGATGCGACTGGAGATGATTTCTAACCTTACTATTTGTTTTTCTTTAGTTCATGCTCGACGACTACAAGCTTTAAAAGCTCTGACATATTCACCGTCAGGAAATTCTGAGCTTTTGTCAAAATTGTATGAGATTGTATTTGGCCTGCTTGATAAGGTCTGTGTTACTACCAATGCTCTATGTTGTTTAACAAGATGTTTTGCCTATTTTCCGTAAGTCGTAGCTTAGTTTTTTTTTTCTAGGTGAATGTCTTTAACCTTAGCGGCTTTCTTACAATATACAATTTTAAATATACTATTGCATTCTTATGCTTTTCTCGTCAGTAAAGTGGTTTAATTTAAGGATTATGTCCCATTTAGATGCAGAAGCATTGATTATGTTTCATGTCGCTTTCAGGTTGCTGATGTTCCGCATAAACGAAAGAAAGGGGTCTTTGGGACAAAAGGGGGTGATAAGGAGGTATTTTACTCTACTCCTGGGGTTCCTCCAGTAAAAGGCTTGAGTTTTAACATGTCTTGTTTCCGTGCTTTGGGGTATAAACTTCCCAAAATTCTTGTCGATAGCTAGAATGCAATAGGCAGCGTAGCATAGTTACTCTTTGATTATTTGACTTTGCACATCTGGGAGATTCTGGTTGTAAGCTCTCTGCTTTTCAAGTCCTTAGTTATATGTCATTTTAATTGAAGAAACGCTTCGTCAAAACATTACAACTGTATCCCTCAGACATACCTTCATAAAATATTTAGCTTCTAGATATTTTTGCGGACTAATGGTGGTTCTCTCCGTTGAGTATATGCCTTATATACTGCAAAAGTTCAACATTTATTCTTTGTTATTAACTTGAGCGTTCTGTCTCCTTTGTTTTGCTAGTCGATTATTCGGAGTAACTTGCAATATGCTGCTATGAGTGCACTACGAAGACTTCCTCTTGATCCAGGAAATCCACTTTTTCTGCACCGTGCAGCCCAGGGGTAAGACTTTTTTTTTTGTTCTTTCTAATGAAGTGATAAAAAGTGCTGGAACTAATAGTTTAGGTGGTTTCTCATCTATTCACTAGAGCATTTGTTTTCCTAATTATCTGAAAACTTATTCTGTTATCCACTCTATTTGCAGTGTTTCATTTGCTGATCCTGTTGCAGTGAGGCATTCACTGGAAATTCTATCTGAGTTAGCCGCAAGAGACCCCTATTCAGTTGCAATGACATTAGGTACATAACTTATTGAGTCAATTCCGCCTTAAATTATATTTGCCATTCCATGTCTGTGTAGACACCTAATTTTTTTTCATTCAAAATTTGATTCGGGTTTTGATCTTTTTACTGCAGAGAAGCTTGCGTCTCCAGCAGGTATGCTTTCCAAGTCAAATCTCTTAGCGTTAATTTGTTCGTTGGTGATTTTATGTTCACTTGTTCTGATTATAAAGAAGTCTCTGAAACACGAGTTCTAAATGCATTCTGAGAATTGATTCACATATGAGACGTACTCTTGATTCTAACACATGCCAACTCCCTTTAATATGATTATACAATAATGTTAGAACATTTTGGTTAGTTGACATACCTTGCTTCTTTGGACCAAATTAGGGGCTTTGCAAGATATCCTACATTTGAATGATGTGCTTGCTAGGGTTGCCCTGGCTAGGTTGTGTCACAGTATATCCAGAGCTCGAGCGTTAGATGGTAAGCATATCAAGCTCTGTCTCTCACTACTGCATGCTCTCGTTAGCTGTTATTTACAAGTTAGTACTTTCCTCGCCATTTTTCTACAGAGAGGCCTGATATAAGATCCCAGTTCAACTCCATTCTCTATCAGCTACTCCTAGACCCAAGCGAAAGGGTATGCTATGAGGCGATTTTGTGCATTCTGGGAAAATACGATAACACAGAAAGGCATGAGTTCTGTGACTTTGCTTTCTCTTTACTTGTCCTTTTAATAGGTTTTGAGTGACCAATCTTTTATTTCATCATTTAGGACGGATGAGCGTGCTAGTGGGTGGTACCGCCTGACCAGGGAGATCCTGAAGTTGCCAGAAGCGCCATCGAAGGATAAATCCAATAAAACCAAGCGCCCACAGCCCCTTATTAAGCTTGTGATGAGAAGGTAGTCTTAGCTTGATGGAAGACTGTGTTTAGAATTGTTGATCGTATTGATCTCCTTCCTTCACTAAAATGTTTCTTTGAGTTGTAATGACTGTGTTTCCTTTTAAAGAACTTTGCTAATTGTTCTTCTCCTTTCAGGTTAGAGAGCTCATTTCGCAGTTTCTCAAGACCAGTGCTCCATGCAGCAGCAAGGGTTGTGCAAGAAATGGGAAAGAGCAGGGCTGCAGCGTTTGCTATGGGATTACAGGACATTGATGAATCGGTTCATGTAAATGCGTTTTCTGACGTTCTGGATGATGCTGAGACCAATGACAGTTCTCACCCAGAAGGTACGTTGTCAATACCTCTTTAGTTTCAGCATCAAATCACGTGAAGTAAAAGCATGTTTTGTTACGAACATAATTACAAAAACTGTTATATAGCTGGCAGAACTAGAATTAGAAAGCCCTGAAGTTTGTGATAGAGGATGTGAATTTACTTTTACTTCCAGTCCCTCGTACAAACTACCAATCTCTCTGTATAAACCATTCCCCAACTCTGACATATTATAGATTAAAGAGCCTAACCTACTAAAAACCATGGTTATTTTAGAGTAGCCACAGGAAATCGCAGTTACTCTATAATAGTTAGATAGTGATTATAAAACTTTCCTCCAAAGTCTAACCACTGCTTCGATTAGTTTTGTTTTTATGTAGTTAGGTGTATAACAGATGCTCAAATATCTTCTAATTTTATATGGAGCGTAAAAGTTCATGCAAGCTTTCGGTCATTTAAAATTTTTGTTGAGTTTTATCGGTTTATTATACTGCTAAAGGTCAGCAACGAGAAAAGAAAGTTAAGTCATTGCTCTGATGGTGCACCAATATTATTTTTTGACTGTTTTGCTATACCTTGAATCGTCACAAAACTAAAGATGTGAGTAAATTCAAGGCTGTAATGAAGTCATATGATGGTTTATCTGTCTTATCTTCAGACCTAAACAAAGTCACATGTGTTTTCCTATCACATTGATTTTCTTTACCTCATTGTTTAGATATACCGGGTATCTTATCATCTTCTGAGTTGTTACATTTTCTATATCATTTGTATTTACCTTTTTTTCACTCTCTGGTTACATGTATACCCTTATTTTTGTATCATTTTAATTTGTTGGAATTCTGCAGGAATACGGAGAACATCATCTATATCCGCAGGGCCGGGTCGCAATGAGACAATTGCAAGTTTGTTGGCTTCTTTAATGGAAGTGGTTCGAACAACAGTTGCATGCGAATGCGTGTATGTCCGGGGAATGGTTGTCAAAGCATTGATATGGATGCAAAGTCCGCATGAATCACTGGATGAATTGAAATCAATCATTGCCTCAGAGCTTTCTGATCCTGCTTGGCCCGCATCGCTAGTTAATGATGTTTTGCTTACTTTGCATGCTCGCTTTAAGGTAAGTACGATATTTTATATACTGTATATATATATATATATATATGTATATATTTTTTGGCAATGGAGATTTGGAAAATTGGCATTATCTGATGAAGAAAATACCTGAAACCCTATTAGAACATTCATGATGTAGTATGCCTTTTGTCTATTTCTATCTGCGTTTATTTGGGAAAAGTGACACAAGCTGTTGTTGGATTGTGCCATATTTGTGAAACTGAAGGCAAACTTAACAAACTTGGTTGTGAAATGTGAATTGTTTTCTTTTGTCTAGTTAACTTTATTTAATTTTCATTCACAGGCAACTCCAGATATGGCTGTTATTCTTCTCGAAATCGCCAGAATATTTGCTACCAAAGTCCCTGGGAAAATTGACGCTGATGTCTTACAACTGCTCTGGAAGGTATTCTCTTCTCGCTAATGTAATTTTAAAGTTACCTACATCTATTGGATACTACAATCTTCCTGTTTCAAAATTGCTATGTGTTACATTTTGAGATCTTGAAGTTTTTATGCTTGTTAATATACTATAGATTTGCATTAAAGTAGTCCTTGTATGTATAACCAACGCGCAAATTATTGTTGGATATTATGACGAATTTTTGTTACCTCAAGTCGAGTAGTTTAGTTTAATATAATTTTACTAATTGATCAACTTCTAGACATGTCTTATTGGAGCTGGTCCTGATGGGAAACACACAGCTCTGGAAGCAGTCACAATAGTACTCGATCTACCACCTCCACAACCAGGATCCATGTCAGGACTGACATCACTTGATAGGGTCTCTGCATCAGATCCGAAGTCGGCTCTGGCACTGCAGAAACTGGTGCAAGCTGCAGTAAGCATTCCTCAGAAGGTTTTACATGCATGTGGTAAAGTTTCAACACATTAACTTAGAACGAATATTGTGGCAGGTATGGTTCCTTGGAGAAAATGCAAACTACGCCGCTTCAGAATATGCATGGGAATCTGCAACTCCACCAGGCACTGCACTTATGATGTTGGATGCAGATAAAATGGTTGCTGCTGCTAGTTCTCGCAATCCTACTCTAGCTGGTGCATTAACTCGCCTCCAGAGGTGTGCCTTTAGTGGTAGCTGGGAGGTATATCACTGTATTTTGATTTGATTTCTTCTTGTTAAGAATTGGAAGATTTGTATAGATGGCTTGATTATCTTGCAATGGTCCTTGTTCTAACCTTGTCTAAGTACAATTTGGCTCGCTGATGCAATAGGCCTTTCTCTGACTCTGGCTGATTTGTTTAATCGTTTGATTACGCTCTAGAGCGGAGCTATATTTTTGAGACCCTTTTCTTATAAGTGGGAATTTGGGACGTGGACGAATTTAAGTGGTCTATTACCTAGCTTTTGGCAAATTTTTTATTATTTCTACCATGAACCGAATGTGAAACCTGGAGTACTTCTGGCTGACCAGAAACTAAAAGAACAAACTAATGAAAGTTTACTATAATGATCTCGTTTGGTCTGTCTCTTTTTACCTAAGCTTTACGAACTGTTTAGAGCCCTTTACTGTTATAGAAAAATAGCTGATTTGATAAGTTGCGTTACTTCATTACATCTCATATTTGATTTTCTTCCGGCATTTCAGTTAGTCCCAGACAAAGTTTTGCTGTCAGTATAGGCTACTAATAGAGTATTATTTCTAGGATTTTCTGCCTCAAGTGTTTATGTTTTGTGGATACACAGGTCCGAATTGTTGCAGTTCAAGCTCTTACTACAATAGCCATTAGATCTGGTGAACCTTTCAGGCTGCAGATATACGAGTTTTTGTACACCTTGGCCGAGGGTGGTGTACAGTCTCAACTTTCTGAAATGCACCTGAGTAATGGAGAAGATCAAGGAGTTAGTGGTACAGGACTTGGAGTTTTAATAACTCCGATGTTAAAAGTTCTGGATGAAATGTATGTAGGACAAGACGAATTAATCAAGTAAGGAAAAAATCTGATCCTTTTTCCCCTGTAATTCATGCATGTAACCTGTATATGATCTTATGTTTGAATGATTTTTTCCTTGATAAGGGATATACGCAATCACGATAATGCAAACAAAGAATGGAAGGACGAGGAGCTGAAAAAACTCTACGAAACCCATGAGAGACTGCTAGATTTTGTTTCCTTGTTTTGCTATATTCCAAGAGCCAAGTATTTACCCCTGGGTCCGATAAGGTACATTCTGAATTCTGATTCCATTTTATCAATGAATGACAGACTACCAAATTCTAGTTCATTACACTTAGGATCCTAATCTTGCGTAGAACATAGTCAGGCAATAATGGGACAACATCAAACCTCTTTTATTATTTCCGAGAGACTTCTAGCGATAGCTTTTTATGTCATATGTCTATCTAGTATAAGAGCTTTTACGACATTACAAGAATGTGAATAACCTCACTCCTGACAAAAAAGAAGGAATTCTAAAAAAATTCAAGAACCATGTTAAATATATAAGTAATTAACAGACATCAGATACTTAAATATCATGTTTGGCGGCCATTCTTGTACACATTGCATGCTTGTGTCCCCGTTTTCGTTTTTCTTTATATTATTATGTGCATTTTGTCTCTACTGCCATTTTATATGAAAACACTGATAATTTCTTTTATTTTTCCTCCTAACCTATGAAGTGCAAAGCTCATTGACACATACCGCACAAAGCATAATATCACGGCATCTTCTGGGTCAACCGATCCAACTGTTGTTGCTACTGGTATTTCGGACTTAATTTATGAGTCCACTCAGCCTGCCCCTGCTGCCTCAAACTCCAGTGGTCTAGATGATGATCTGGTGAATGCTTGGGCTGCAAACCTTGGTGATGATGGTCTTCTTGGAAACAACGCCCCAGCAATGAGCAGGGTCCGTTGCCTATCTTTACCTGGCTTTTTAAGATGTAGGATTAGTATGTGTAGTGTATATATTATCCGCCTTATTGTTAAATGAAGGATGAAACAATAACTTTTGTGATCAGGAAAACAGAAGGTAAGAACAGTTCCATAAATTACCTATGAGAGTAAAGCCTTGTTTCTAAAGAAGTCTTGCTAAACTGTTTCACATTTCAATCCACTACCATGCCTTCTTTCCGGCTTGTCTGAATGCGGTCAACATATATGTTTTTAGAACTACTTTCATTGTGATGAAAAGTTTAGGTATTGACTTTTCTGATTAGAAGTAAATGGCAAATCTGCTTGCATTCACATGAGTAGCAGTTAACCATTCATCAAATAATCTGGTCATGTGAAATCATGATCTCTCAGTACTGATTCGTCCATGTTTACATTATGTCTTCAAATGAATCTCAGACCTATATAATGCTTGTCAGGTCAATGAATTCATTGCTGGAGTTGGAACAGATGCACCAGATGTTGATGAGGAGAATATCTTCTCTAGACCTTCGGTTGGCTATGATGACATGTGGGCTAAGACTCTTTTAGAAACCAACGAACTGGAGGTATACAATTAGCTTTATCCATTTTTAGGGCTTTCTGGAAGAATCTATTTCTTAGTTTTGGAGATGCTAAAAATGATATTCAATTGTATCTACAGGAAGAAGATGTGAGATCAGGTTCATCTTCTCCAGACTCTACTGGATCAGTGGAAAGCTCTATATCCTCTCACTTTGGTGGAATGAATTACCCATCCTTATTCAGCTCAAAGCCTTCTTCACAAGCAACGGTAAGCTACACCTAAATCCTTCCTTTAGTTAAATTCCTTGTTACCTAGTATGCTCTTTGTTACAGTTACGGGCCCTAGGTTTACTGTAACTGTAGAATGATATGCTGCCAGAATATCATCTTTCAGATGGATTGTTTCTTTAAGCTCATAAGTCCGAATGACAATGAAAACTTAGAACAAGAAGAAATTTTGGTTCAGTGGTTGCATAGAGTATTCTGTAAAAGTGTTCTTGAGTATGTTTTAAAAAAAAAAGGTAACTGGAGATAATGATATGCATGCAAGTTTTCTAGAAAATGCATGCTCATAGCATAAAGAAGCATAAGAACTTTTGAATTGTATGTGCTTTGTATGGGATGCAAAGCAGCTATCATCTAATTTTAACTGATATTGAATATGCAAACTCAAATAGGCAAAATCGGGTGGAAGCAAATACCAGTCCACATATGAAGGCTATGGTTCCCCGGTAAGTTGATATATTGTGTGTGTTTGTTTGTATATGTGGGCTGATGATTTCTAACTTCTCCCTTCTTCTTTCCTTTTTTCAGATAAGAGAAGAACCTCCTCCGCCTTACTCATATTCTGAGCCACAAAGTCGTGAATCGTTTGAGAACCCTATGGCAGGGTCAGGTTCTCGAAGTTATGAATCAGATGATGAAGAACCTAGGAAATCTACTGGTACAAGATTTGGAACAGCGCTCTATGACTTCACCGCAGGAGGAGATGATGAGGTAAGCTATTGCTTTTTTCGTTCTTATTTGGCTTCATTTGTTATTCATTCCTTATTTTCCTTCACAGTAATCTTGTTACTGGAAAAAAACTGTGTTATGATTCAAGCGTCATTTGGGTTTTGTTGCAGCTAAACTTGACGGCAGAAGAGGAATTGGAGATAGAATATGAAGTTGATGGCTGGTTTTACGTAAGTTTAGAAAGACAAACACACGAGTCTTTGTGAGGAGTAAAGATTTAATTTAAAGAAGAAAAAACAAAACTAATTGGGATCAATTTATTGTAAACTATGACAGGTAAAGAAGAAGCGACCTGGCAGAGACGGGAAGATGGCTGGACTTGTACCCGTTCTTTACGTCAACCAATCTTAAATTTTGCTGAAGCGAGAGGTTATGAACGTGTTGACAAAAGGCTTAGAAGCCGAGAATATTCTGGTCCATGATTTTTCGAAGAGGTAATCTAAAATCAGTGTACATGATTGAATGTTATTTTGTTGGAGTTTGTTATGTGTATGTGTATCACTTCTGACATTTATTGTTCCAAATGCTTTTGATTTGTGGGCTTAGTTTTTACGAAAAAGAACTTTAGTTGATTTTTTACGGTATGTTAGATTTGAACGCATTAATCAAAATATCTATAAAAAACAGTCAATTCGATCATTTCATATGGTTTGAACTGTAGAGTTGAAGAAATTCATTAACGAATATATAACGTTTGGTTATTTACTACTCATTAGTCACATTATAACTGAATCATGGAAGTGATATCATTGATATGAATGATATGCTTTCACCATGTTGGATCAACTTTAAACTGTCAAAAACTAATGTCTTCTTGCAGGACACCTCAGTTTAAGTTTGGAAAAAAGTTTGTCAGCTATACGAAGTTAACCCTAATATGGTGGAAACCATCCAATGTTTTAGAATACGTTAATAACTACACGATGTTTATGTTAATACATGCCATATATACGAAATAAATGATTATATAGTGGAAACATCAAAATATGATTTAATTGATTTTAGAAAAAAATAATGAGGTCAAACTGTAATTACCAGAAAATCAAATTTAAAATAAAAAGAACTAAGTTTTAGAAAAATTAATTGTGTACAGTAAATTTTGATTGGGTAAATTATATAAAATAGTTGACTATAAAAATAAGAAATTTATAATTTAAATTTAATATATTTTAATATTTATGAAAAATTTAAAAATATGAAGACAATAACTTTGATATAGTCGATCATATTAATTTCCAATATAAAAATTTTAAAGAATTCATATTTTGGACTTTTAGATTGGAAATAAATTTTGGTTGAAAGATTTTAAATAGATTAATAAGATGAATTATTTTAAAAGTCAAAGAAAAGAAATGCTACGTCTCATAACACTTACAATTAACATTATAAAACTATAAAATACATTTACAAATATATTACTACTATCAATAATTAGAATGATATAACATACATAAGCATTATAATTTTTTTTTGTAATATGTTACCGTAATTTGACGCACTGTTTACGAATACCAAATTTATAATCTTACCTATAGATACTAAAATAACATGATGTTTACATAAAAAAAATATGTATCTGTTATTTGTATATATGTATGTATATCTATTTTTTTTTGTCAACATCAACATTTCTTTTTGTAAACATTATGTCAACATAATCTTGATATATTATGATATTAAAATTTACGTAGCATTCATTTTCTTTGACTTTTAAAATAATTCACCTTGTTAATATATTAACAATCCGTCAATCAAAATTTATTTCCAATTTAAAACCCCAAAATATGAATTCCTTAAAATATTTATATTGGAAATTAATATGATCGACAATATCAAAGTTATTGTCTTCATATTTTTAATTTTTCATAAATATTAAAATATATTAAATTTCAATTATAAATTTTTTATTTTTATTGTCAATTATTTTCTATAATTTTTTACCCAATAAAAATTTAATATAACAATTATTTTTTCTAAAACTTAGTTCCTTTTGTTTTAAATTTAATTTTTTGATTAATTACAGTTTGACCCCATTAACTTTTCATAAAATCAATTAAATCCGATTTTGATGTTCCCACCATGTAATCATTTACTTCGTATATGTGGTATGTATTAACATAAACATCATGTAGTTGTTAACATGTTATGAAACATTGGATGGTTTCCACCATATTAAGATAAACTTTTTTCTTTTAAGTTTTAGACGGTCGACTCTCTTCTGCGTACATCATAGGTTTCCGTCTGAAAAATTGCTTGGACAATACACAAACTGAGTAGTTTCATGTCTCACTCACTCTACAAAGTTTTTAGTAATTTGTCAACAAGTGGCGCATATGATATTTTGTTTTACTTCCGATAACATAACAAAAAATTGTATTATTTGTTTTTATCTACAATTTATTTGTAATTTTTATTAGCACTTTAAAATAGTTTGATTATTCATCAATATTAATATCTGAAATGTGTATAGATTCTATGGTGCATATCTCGTATAATATAATCGTGAGGTATCGAATTGTGCAACTTCATATATGAACTACAAACTTTAGTTATTTCGTACACCTTAATCATCATATTTATAGCTAAATCATGAAAATGATATACATTTATCTTAACAAATTATGTTGGCTATATCAATTTTACAATTAAATGCCATCTTGATTCATAGGTTTGCTTTATTATATGGTTATGTTGATTATGTTTCATCTAGACTCAATTAGAGGATGAAGAAGAACACAATTTTTTTGAACAAAAAACTAATGGTTTAAAAATAGATGTACCCCACAGTTAAGGTTTCTTTTCATTAGATTTCCATAAATGAACTATGAAAATGTTGTTGACATAGCAATTATGCCCCCATACAGAACAATTTTAGAGGGAAACGACATATTTGGACCCACACTTATGGCAAGTGCGACGATTTGTACCCGAAGTTCATGATTGTGCGCTTGCATACTCTTATTTTGTGTAATATATATACCCAAGCTTGTAGGTTGTCTTTAATTCATCCATTGACTCGAATGGCGTTATTTCCTCAGTTACTGGGTTATTACATCCGTTACAGTTATGTTGAGTGAGAAAAAATGAAAACAACGTCGTTTTAAATGAAAGTATTAAACTCCTTTTATTCTTTTCTCCTTTTCCCCGACAAGAAAATACAAAAAAGGTTTTGAACAATGTATTCCTCATCGAACTCAAACTCCTCCTCTATTTCAGGTATGCATAATTTGGAAATTAATTCATAGCTTATAATATCCAAATTCGTTGTCAGTTTCTTCTCCTATGTTCTTCTTCTGGTTCTTTGCTTTTGCTGGAAGCTGGAGACATATAGGGAGGGAGGGAGGGAGGGAGGGAGGGAGGGAGGGAGGGAGGGAGGGAGAGGGAGAGGGAGAGGGAGAGGGAGAGGGAGAGGGAGAGGGAGAGGGAGAGGGAGAGGGAGAGGGAGAGGGAGAGAGAGAGAGAGAGAGAGAGAGAGAGAGAGAGAGAGAGAGAGAGAGAGAGAGAGAGAGAGAGAGAGAGAGAGAGAGAGAGAGAGAGAGAGAGAGAGAGAGAGAGAGAGAGAGAGAGAGAGAGAGAGAGAGAGAGAGAGAGAGAGAGAGAGAGAGAGAGAGAGAGAGAGAGAGAGAGAGAGAGAGAGAGAGAGATGCTAAACAAATATAAGTGTGGAGAAAAGAAAATCGGGGAGACTCTTTCACTGTTGTTCAATAGTTTGTCAAAATTTCCAAGTCAAATTTCATATGTTTAAGTAGGGAATGAATGTATGACTGAAGAAAATTGAATATTTTAAAAAGCAATAGTTGAAATAAAATAAAACATCTTGGGTTTCAAAGTTGTCATTGATGTTTATGAGAAAGAAATTGAACGCATAAAAATAGGGTAGTTAAATGTGAGACTAAAGGAAAAGAATGCAACAGTCAAATATGTCGCTTGAAGAGGTTGTTTGTTTGTGCTGTTTGTGATGTTGAGATAGTTGTTTTGTTCTACTAGTTTACAACATAAATATGTTTGAAGCTGTGTTTGATAATAGCTAATCTTGTTTGTTTGTAAGATGTTCGGATTTGTATAAATCCATACTATAAATCCATACTACATAAATAAGCACTCAAACATAGCCGCATAAGATCAACGTTGATCGATACATAGACAAAAGAACATAAACAAGCATCAATACATAGTTTTATAAGCCAAAAAAAACAGAGGAACACTAGTCTTTAAGCAATACCCCCTAATCTTTTCTCAAATCTCATTCCCTAAGCTTAATTCATGATTGCAAGAAAAATTCTTTTGAGTTTTACAAACCTGAAGTTTCAATGAGAGTGTCGGGGAAAAGAAGAAGAGTAGACAATAATTTTTATTCTAATGCTTTGACCCAAAACGACATTTTTGAGTTTATTATTTTGTCCACAGATAAAGCCCAACAATGTCGTTTTCATTTTTCATCTCTTACTCGGCATTATGTTCCACAACCATAGCGGACTTAAAGCTGTAATGCAGTAAATATGTCGTTTGAGTCAGTGCATGAATTAACAACGACCTACAAGTTTGGGTAATACAACTATAAAAAAGTGTGGGTATGCAAGCGCACCATCGTTAAATTCAGGTACGAATCATTGCACTTGCCATAAGTGCATATCCAAATATGTCGTTTTCCCCAATTTTAGTTGCCAAGTTTGAGAGTGTACGACTTTCGTATACACACGAAAAAAAATATGTAAAAAAAATTAAGTATTAAACCGAACTTAGTTACCAAGTAAAACTTCAGACTATTACTCAATCTCTTTCAATATAAATGGTGTTTAAGATCTTCTCACGTCGTTTAAGAAAATATAAAATGTATATTTGTTACGTAAAAGTATTATTAAATAAAATTAGTTTAACCAATAAGAAAAATATACAATATTTTTAATTGGTCAAAAATTTCAAATGACATTAAATTTTATCTAAAATATTAAGAACATCATTTATTTTGTAAAAATATATTGTCTTTAAACATCAAATAGATGTAAACAAAGGGAGTGATGGATTGGATCTCAAAATCCGCTCAGATTTCAGTTTATAGTTTCAATAACGTGTATAAAAGAAATATAAGTAAAGTATATATATTGATGATTTTGTATAAAAAGTAGATATGTGATTGATAAAAAAAATAGCGCACATCTATGAATACATAGGGTATTTAAGAACCAGAGTGTATGATAGTATTGAAAATATAAATTTGCTTTAGAAGAGTTCGGATACATTGATTCTTCTCCTTGATCTCTCTTTTATAGGTTTTCAAGAGTAGATCGTAATGGTGACGTGATCTCTGGTGAATATCAGATGTCTTTATGGTCGTCTTTAATGCTTTGACTTCCGTTACACTAAGGTTTGAATATGTCAGCTCGGTGTGGAATGTCTCTTGAGCTCGAGATGGGCTTTGGACCTTCGTGGGCCTATTGTCTTCTTTCGAGCCTTAATGATATTAGACTAGGTATGGAGTGAGGTAAAATCTGCCTCCAACAATACCCCCCTGAATCACATATTGTCTCAGCTCGTTAGACAGGTCAGGCGTTGATTTTGGTTTAGGTGGTGTATATGAGGCTGGTGGTCTATGTGTTTCAAGATCTTGTTCGAGATCCTAGCTCAATGAATTAATTGCAAGATTTGATTGATGTAAATAAAAAAAAAAATTCCCTCTTTGGAAAGCGATTCATCAGTGGCATAACAATCATTTCTTTTGCGGTTTTCAATTTTTGGAATATAAACTACTTGTCTTCCTTCTTTGTTTTACACTTTCACTTGTTAGAAGAAAAGTTAAGCTTTATTCTCCCCTTTTTCATTCTATTGTACTATGCTGTTTTTTGTTAGAGATATTCGGTTTTATCCTACTTCTTCTCTTGCTTTAACCGCTACCTTTTGAGCTCCTTCTCTGATATTGTGTCTGATTGTTAGAATCTGATTTTTGTAATGCGAACGAGTAACCTGGTGCTTAATTTTGTTGCTTATCGTATGCTTTATTTTTGTATTTTGATTCAGAAAAGTCTAACAGCGCCTCTGGTGAGTTTTTACTTTTTTTCTTTGCGCCTTCTCCGTGTGCTTCTGATCTTACGAGCATCTTTGTATTTTTGTTTTATTTCTATCTTGTCATGGTGCGTTTGAATGTTGCTACTCCCAACCTTTCCGAGAGGGCGGCCGAGTCTGCAAGGAAGAGAAAAGAGAGGGTTAAAGCTGCTCGGGATGCGTCAGCTTAGAGGTTGGCTGATGTAACAGCTCGGAGGTTGGCTCTTGATATGACAGCTCAGAGGTTGGCTCTTAATGTTTCATCTCAGAGGTCGGCTCTTGATGTGACAGCTCAGAGGTCGGATCCTGATTCGAGAGCTCGAGAGATAGTTCCCGTGACGGCTGGTGGTGTAATTGCTCATTATGAGGCCACTGGGCCTAGTTCTTTGGTTCATGCTGCGTCTCTTGAGGCTCCCAAGGGGAATACTGGGAACATTGAGGCTGAGGCCGTGTCTTTGATGCCTCATCTGCCTCCTTCGACGCTTCCCCCTTTTCCTATGGCCCCCATGGGCTCCTTGTCGGAGCCCGTACTGACAGAGGTTGCTACGGTGGATGCTCGCCGTTCTTTGGAGAGGCAAGATCAAAGACCTTCCTTATCTCTCAGATCTTCGATGGATTCCCTGGGACCAGAGGCGTATATACATCCTTCGACAGAGAGCATTAGTTGAGTTTAGAGACTGACTCCAGGAAGCGTCATGCTCCTGATTTTTGGAGCCATGAGACTATTGTCTCAAAGAGGCCTAGGGCGAATGATGGTCTTAGCTCTCGTGTCTATGTGTAGTCTTCTACCCGAAAGGGCGAGTATGCCATCTCTTTCGAGTTTCCAGGTAGCATTTCCTTGCCTAATGATGGGAAAACATGTGTGTGTCTTCATTGTGAGATTCTCCTGGATGTCGATCTTAGTTTTTTGGAGTAGATGTTCGCTTGTAATGACATCTATGAAAGCTTTTTTCGATCTAACGCATTGGTTAATTATTATTCTTAAATTTTGTTAAGGTAACGCTCCTTTGTGTTTTTTGAAACTGATTTTATTTTGTTTAGAACACATGGGCCTGGTAAATTGCAAACATGTTTTTTTATTAGTATAAGATGGGAGAATCTCGGGAAAAGACGACTATCGCTGAGAAGGAAGCCCTTCAGTGTAAGGATACATTGAAAGCAAATCAATCTAATCATGAGGTGTTCACTTGCAACAGCACTATGGAAGTCAAGCTTAATCAATTGGAGGTCGTCAAAAATTCCAAAGGAGAATATCAAGGAGTCAATTGAGTCCCAATGACATAAATGAACATGTGTCCCAATGACAAGCTAAATATCTCTCTCGCCTTTGGTTTGAAAGCTTTTAATGAAGCAAGTGTTTTATCACAGAGAATTAGCATCCACAGCTTTCTCACAGGGATTTCTGAGGTCATGGATATGACAGTATGTAGAGACACTTTCAAGGTATGGATATATGTCATGTTAAGTCTCTATTATTAACGTTTCTCACCCATATTAATTGTTCCTTTTGGTTTCAGCTCTGGCTATATTTGAAACTAGGTAGTAATCCGCGCCGTGCGCGGAGCTAAACAGTTGATTATATTATTTATTTTACGTTATATTGAGAGATTTTTCGTATAGTTTTCCTAAGGATGAAAATTCAGATATTGTTCGAATTTAGTTGGTCTATTCAAATTTCGGCTTTTTGGAATTTGAAATTTAAATCTGATTTGGATATTTAAAATTTCAATTTGAATTTGGTTTAGAGTTTGTTCGAATCCTTGCTGATTCGGTGTGAGTTCGGATACCCATTTTAATTATGTAATTTTTTAACGAAATCTAAATATACTTAAGTCCTAAAAATCAGAAAATAAAATAACATAACATAAAATATATAAATTTGAATAATCTGAACATAAAAATTAGTTCAATTTAAATATTTAGATGGAAAACGTATAGATATTTTTAATATTTTGAACATTTTTTGTTATTATAGATATTTACTTGTAACTATATCAATAATATATATATATATATTCATATGTTTGAATATCTATTAGATATAAGATTTAAAATAATTAATATATTTAAGTTTGTAATTGTGATTTAGATATTTTCGGTATACAAAATATTTGAGGTTCAATTAGATTTTGGTATGGTTATCCAAACATCAAAAACTTAGATCTGTTTAAGTAGCTAATCAATTTTAGTTTATATTTAGTATTACTTTCAAATCAAGTTCGGTTCTTCGGATCCATATATTTTACTCAAACTTATTTTCTTCTACTAATATAAAGCAAAATAAAATAAATGAATTGCATATATTTTAGGTTTAATTTGCATAAATAATTAATAGACCATACTTAAAGAATACTAATAAAAATGGTTGGACGTCATGCCAATATTGGTGGGCATGTTGCAAAACTGACGTAGTCTATAACCAATAACGTGTATTTTCTTATAAAAATTCTTGGTAAATATAATAAACATGATATAATTGAGGGAAAGAGGTTAGAGTTGCGTCAAAAATATGTGATATGTTCATTCGGCACATGAATTTTGTTTTTCAGTCGATTTTGCGAATTTCTTTCCTTTTAAAGCTTTTCTATTTTTTTGTTTTATTCTACCAATCTGATTATGTTTCTAATTCTTGATTTGATACGAAAACTTTGAAAATAAAAATAATACTTGATTGAAATAAAGATCTGAATTTGTGTGTAGTTTTTTTTCACCTTAATTTCTTTACAAAAACCTCAATCATAGCAAAATTTGGCAAGGTACGAAACTTTCAATTTTTAAAACAATTTTTATTCCAACATTTTAGTTGATGTGAATCTTAATGATTTTTTTTTATTTCAACAATGATATTATTCAGTAGTTGCACGAAGAGAACTTCAATTCACTAATACGAAAGCTAAAAATACAGAAACTAAAAATAATTTGATTAAAAAAAATGTGTAAACACATTAAATTGTATGCGGTAGAATTAGAAAATTTAATGTGTTAACGCATTAATTGTTACGCAGAGATTTATTGAAAAGGAAGGTATTAGTTTGCATTAAAGTTAATTCTTTAAGGAGAAACGTTCTCCACTCGACACATCACCGTTTTTCAAAATAAAAGTTTCTCCTGAAGACATGTCACAGACCTTGTGAATGAACTTTAAGGCAGCGGTTTGATTGTATCTCACCCACCTGCATATCAGTCTCACGGTATCCGGTTTGAAGCGGTTACCAACCTTTCTTGAGAGCTTCCCAAACTTGGAACCCCTCATTTTGGTCATGATCTGATAAACCCTTTTTGATTTTTATTCCATCTCTATGAAGACTTCGGGTAATATTTACATTGCGTACTAATCCTCTTTTTTTGTACCTCAGGTATGCAAAGGTCATTTACAAGGAGATGAATGAAACAATTCTTTCATCTATGCCAGAGTGTTTGACATTCTCTCTTGAGTTTGTTGTATTCAAAGTTCCAACGGGGGATATGATGGAGAACTGAAGCTAGTGAGATACTTCCTGTAGAGAATTCGGCAATCCTCAAGAAACTCACTCTACATTTGGCGGAACATTCAAAAAGACAAGAATCTACTCTCAGGATCCCAAAAGGCTCTAGCAAATGCGAAGTAGAGATTATGTGACTTTCTGTAAAGACAAAAGTGAATATGGTTTACTTGGGCTTCGGTTACTAGCTTGTCGGTGGATAATGATATCTATCACCGTTGTTCTTTTGCTTTCACTGGTTTCCAAAATGTTAGTCAAATTGAGCAATACTGATGCATCTTTGGTTCATCTGAAATTTTGAGGAACAATGACTAGGCGATACTCATGATATCTTTTTTTAATATTCCGTTCTTGAAAGGTTTCCAATCATTTTTGAAACTTGAGAGCTGCCAAAAAAAAAAGTGCTATAAAACCCTTTGATTTACACATATATATTTCTGAAAAGCTTTAATGTATCCCTCTAATTAATTTGTTATTCTTCTATTTTTGCATGCAGAAATTGGTCAAGGAGACGAGTTAACAGAAAAGAGAACCATAGAGATGTTTTCAACGGTGCCTCCGTGTTTGATATCATCCCTCAAGTTTGTGGAATTGAAACGTTTGATCTCAAGGCATGAGGGAGAAATAGCGCAAGTAAGATACTTTCTAAAGTATTCAACAAACCTAGAAATTAAGGCTTGATACTTCCGAGAGTTTAATGGAGATTCCGTTTATTAATATTCTCTTCTATCATCATGTATGCTGTGATGATTATGAGGAAATCTGCTTCTAGGATATGGATCAAACAGAGGGATTCTTCTGTGCTAGAGTGTTATAATCGCTCGAGTTTGCTGATTTCGAAAGCAGCATCTGCAGACATATTGCAAGAATGAAACTAGTAAGATAAGCCTAGTGGTACTTGAGGGAGCTCCGGCCCCGATACGGTCCTGGGTTTGATCCGCGCTGGCCACCCGGGGATTAAAATTTGGGCATCGCCGGCGACAGAGGACCCGCTTTGGCGGGGCTAGTCTAGAACCACTTCTGTGGGGGCCAGGATACCTCTGTATAATTCAAAAAGAAACTAGTAAGATACTTCACTCGAGAATTCGGTAATCTTTTATAAAGAAAAAAAATTCACCCTGTCTTTCAATTATCATGCACTTCCAAGATAACATAGTCAGCAAACTCCTCAAAACTCATAAGCTTTGACTGGGTAAACAGTAAAGAGAACGCAATTGAGGTTTTGTGAGTTTTCAGGTATCGAATATGCGTAGTAGTTTCTGTAGAAGCCGGAAAACCAAATCAACATAAACAAATTAATAAAAGCTATAGTTAAAGGAAATAGACAAATCGAAACAAAGTGAAATCTAATACGAAAATGTTTTAGAAAAGCAGACCGTAGAGCCGAAATAAATCACTTTCCTTAAATCTTAATATTCCCCCATAAGTGTGATGGCTTATGCGAATTAGAGCCTCATGATACAACCATGATAGATAGTCACACAACACTATGGAGAAATCCCTACGAACTACAGATCTAGGAAACATTCTGTAGAACTTACGTTGAGACATTTTGGTAAGTTTTCGTTGTGAAAGAAGTGTCAAATGAAGAATGAGAAGAGACAATAGTTAAAGAGGAGATGAAGAGCGGTTTTTCAAAACTGTTGCAAACGTTTTCCAAAAATCTCTCAAGAATCTCGAAGTGGAACGTGAGCAGCTTTCTCCGCAAGTTTCTCTCTTTGTTGCCTCGTTTTCATCTTTGGCGAACAGATAAGCTTCGTGTCGTTTTCAGACGAACTACTCGTTGTTTACACACAAATTTTTCATGCTGTTTTTATTCAAAAATAGGCCAAAACGTTGAGTTTAGTTGACCAAAAAAGCATCTTGTAGTAGTCTTGAGGCCAAATTCTCCCAAGCCCAATCCCAAGTCCACGCCGAGCTTGCTGGACGGCGGCGGCATGCGTGGGAAGCCACCTCTACTCCCAAGCTGTTAACATAAGCTTGGTGTGAGTACATATATATAACTCAAACTTGGTAGTAGTCAATGTGGGACAAAGCTCCACTTCTTCATTCATTTATCATAATTAAGGCCACCTAATGGGCCATTTCTTTTCACATTTTCACATAGACTTTATTTTATTATAATTGATCTGAAAATCCCCCACATGAATATAAATAACTCTAAACATATGCAGACTAAATGTAGACTCGATAGACTCTAGTTACTATACTAAAACTATTCTTAACTAGACGGACATACTTATCGAGAGTGTTTGCAAAAAAAATCTTTGTGTTTGAGTTGGTGGCATTTTAAAGCCTTGAACCACTCATAGTTAATATTTGTCGGGTTTACTTTACCAGGAGGTGAACATGATGTCTTGAACCACCCGGAGATTTATGTATACTAAGGCAAAAAGCATAATGCAGCTTCATTTTCTTGTAGAACTTCGTTCTCTATTGTGTTCACTGTGGCCCTGAAGTATTTCTAGTTTTCATGAGTGAACTTAGAGAATATAGCCTTACATTCATTCTCTTAGAAATTGTTCTATTTCACATTCATTAGGTGTTTGACCATGAAAAGTATTGAGTAGTACTCCACTTTAGAAGCTATGGAAACATGAAAAGCTTATGCTTATCCTTTTCACATTAGCATTTTTGTCCTCGTAGGAGCTAAGAAAAGACTACTTTGTCTTATAGTGTTTTTAGTAGATTATGTTAGATTTTATTCCCTTTGAACCTACGTTTTGAGATCTCCAGTCATGATATCCACATTCTTTATAGGCTTTTAACCCATTCCTTTGGATGATTTTGCAATAATATCATGTGGCGAACCTTTAGTGAACGGATCCGTTAGGTTGTCAGCCGATTTGATGTAGTCTGTTATGATTACACCATTTGAGATAAGTTGTCTAATGGTCTTATGTCGTCTTTTGATGTGACAAGATTTACCATTGTAGAGATTATTTTGAGCTCGAACTATAGCTTATCGACTGTCATAATGTATGTGTATAGCATGCCAGGTTTTTCCCACATAGGAATATCTTCAAAAAAATTTCTAAGCCATTGAACTTCTTCTGCTGCTTTGTTTAAGGCTATAAACTGAGGTTCCATGGTGGATCTGGCTAACACTGTTTTCTGGTAGATTTTCATGATATTTTCGCTCTTCCTAGTGTAAAGACATATCCACTTTTGGATTTTGAGTTTTTAGGATATGATATCTAGTTAATGTCATTGTATCCTTCTAAAATAGTTGCTTCTTTACCGTAATGAAGCTCAAAATCTTTAGTGTAGCACAAGTAATTGAGTACTCTCGTTATAACTTTCCAGTGTGTCTGACATGAATTACTCGTATATCAACTAAGTATGTTTACTGCATGCGCTAGATCTTTTCTTGTACAATTGGTCAAGTACATTAGACTTTTGATCACACATGCATACTTGTTTTGTGAAACCGTTTCACCTGAATTCTTTGCAAGTGCATTTGAGGATTTAACGGAGTTTTTTCGTACTATTAGACTTTTGATCAATTGGTCAAGTACATTAGACTTTTGATCACACATGCATACTTGTTTTGTGAAATCGTTTCACCTGAATTCTTTGCAAGTGCATTTGAGGATTTAACGGAGTTTTTTCGTACTATTAGAGTAATTTTAAATTTCTTAAATATTTTTTGATCATAATGATATTGGGTTAAGATAATTTCATTTGAATTTATTGTGAATTTAACCCCGAGAATTACATATGCTAACCCCACATCTTTCATCTCAAATTTGCCTTTGAGCATGTTATTTGTTTGATTGATTATATCCTTATTGCTTCCAGTAATTAGTATATCATCTACAAATAGACATAACAAAACATACGCATTTTTGGTATTGTTGTAGTATATGCATTTATCACATTCGTTAATTTTGAAACCATTCGACATCATTACATTGTCAAAATTTTCACAGTATTGTTTAGGAGATTATTTGAGCCCATAAAATGAGTTTACAAGTCGGCATACTTTGTTTTCCTGTCTACGAATAATAAAACCCTCAGAATGTTTCATGTAAATTTCTCTTCTAAATCACCATTTAGAAATGCAATTTTTACATCCATTTGATGGATGTCGAGGTCTCTTAAACCTGTGATTGCTAGCATTAGCATTATTTATATTCTCGTAAATTTATTGATGTTATTCTCGTAACTAGAGAATAATTATCAAAGTAGTCAAAGCTTTCTTTTTGTCAAAATCCTTGAATTACAAGCTTAGCTTTGTGTTTGCCACCAGGTTTTCCATCATCGTTTAGTTTTTGCTTAAGGATCCATCTACTACCTAATGCTTTGCAGCATGGTGGTAAATTCGTTATATACCATGTATAAATTTTCATGATATAATCAAATTCACTTTTGACGGTTTCATTCTACTAAAAGTGTTTTTTCGTTCGAGCTTTTTTTTCCTTTTAGGCTCATCTCTTTTATTTTTTGAAATATCATTCACATAAATTTTGACATTTTTCTCAATTTTTGAGGCATTGTTGTCGTCTCTTTCTTCTCGAGTTTGTTTTGAACCTTGTCTTTCCTTGCAATAAAAGAAATATTTTTGAAGAAAGATGTATTTCTTAATTTTATTACTATATTTTCATGAATATATGATATTTCATATTTATGTACCAGAAATCAATAGTCACTACTATTATGTGCATATCGGATGAAGATACAAGCCACTGTTTTAGGTCCACTAGTGACATTCTTTGGTGGCGGTACCGCAACTTTTTTCAAGCACCTCTACACTTTGAGGTATTTATACAAAGGTAAATTACCTTTCCATAATTTATATGAAGTTTTACCAGTTACTTTTTGTGGAATTTTGTTGACGATATAATTAGTGGTAAGCAAAGCTTCCCCTCACATGTTTTGGGGTAACTCAAATTCCTGCAACATTGCATTCATCATCTCCTTTAGACTTTAATTTTTATGTTCAGCAACTTCATTATATTTTGGTGAATAAGGAGCTATAGTTTGATGGATTATTCAATGTTCTTTACAAAATGCATTAAATGGACAATCATACTCGCCTCCTTTGCCGCACTTAACTATCTTAATAGTTGTTTTAAACTGATTTCGACATCAAATTTAAATTCTTTGAATTTTTCTAAGGTTTCATCTTTGATATGTAATAAATATACATAAAAATATTGTGTGCAGTCATCAATGAAGGTCACAAAGTACTTATTTACACCTCTAGTCTTTATGTATTATAAATCACATAAATCTGTGTAAATTAAATCTAGAGGTTTGTTAGTTCTTTCATGACGGTGATGCCGTTTTGTGAACTTACATGTACGCATAATTCAAATTTTTCTTTACTTATTTTGCATTTTGGGAATTAAATTAAATTCATTAATCTTTATTTGGATTTGTAGTCTTTCATGTCATATATTAAAAGACTTAACCAAATAAGCAATTGATTTCTTATTCATTGAATCTTTAGGAGCTACAACTTTTGGAGGACTGTCATTACATTCATTTTTGATCATTCATCCTTAACATACCCTTTTCCCAACTAAACCTCATTCTTCTTAATCACGAGCTTGTCCACCTCAAGACTTGTGGCGAATCCATTTTTGCTGAGCAAGGTTCCCGAGACCAGGTCTCCTCATGCCAGGCACATGCTTCACATTCAGCATAGTGACTTCACGTCCAGATTACCATCCTTAGAACCACCTTGTTATGGCCTTCAATCTTTGGAGACTTTAGTGTTTCCATGAATAATTTCTCTGAGTCTTGCTTTTCTGATAGGTTGCTGAACATTGTCGTATCAGTGCAAATATGGGTGGTGACACATGTATTATACCAGTATTCCTTAGGGTGTTGCTCTCAATCATGTTGCTTTCAGTCACCACTGCAATGAGATCTCTCAGTGAGATGCGCTTGATCCTTATCATCTCTTATCTTGCTACTACCACCGCAGTCATGTGACAACGTCTATGCAGTAGTACATTTTCCCTTGAATTTCTCCACATTCTCATTGATCAATGTGTTCCTTCTTAAAGTTTGTTCCATAAGCCTCAAGACTACCATTTGTTTGAAAAGTTTGGCAGGGAAGTAGGCGTGTGGCATTTCCTTTTCCTTTAAGCTCAAGCAATATTCAAACTGTGCTCTTTAGCGTGGAGCTGCTCATCATTTCGGGTTCTAGTCCATGTGAAGCCTCATGATGAGATCCTTCGAAACCCATCTTCTTCTTTTGTGCTTTCAGGTAGTTCTATGAAATCCACATAGCTTGAGAGAGCTTTTGAATGAAGCTGAGACTTGAATGCTCTCGCCATAACATTCCTTCAGCAGTGATCCATGGAAAATGAGCTGTAACGCTCCAAATGATCCATGAGGGTTTTGAATCCACCATTTTGAAGCCATTGAAATTTGCAACAACAAACATATTGAAGCCAACGTCCTCACATCTGTACTTTTGTCCATGTGACCTCCAGAGCTCTCGTCGTGGAATTCACAGTAGGCTCACTACAAAATGGGTCAATGAGGCAACCCAAAATGTATCATTTGTAGATGAAATCGGAAGGCATCATATGCCAACACTGGCGGGAGTGTGCACATCCCTAATCCCGTGAGGGATAATGGCTTATCATCCTGGATGAATTGTCAAGTTCATACGTTGTCAAGAAGACATCATCTTTTTCTGCCACGTTTTGAACCTTTTGCCATCAAATTTGTCTGGCATCAATCCTTGAGAGATTACACCAGGAACACTGAAAGAGTTGAAACTGCAACCAGAAGAACTTAAGGTGGCTTTTGTTGAGCCCACCTGATAAAGACCAGCACGAACAGTCTACGGCGCGTGGTTTCATCGGCAACATTTCCCACTAGAAAGTTAGTCGTTGTTGCTGCAGCGATTGTCATTGTGGTTCTAGAGGTTTGTCACGGTTGCATCAGTTGCTGCAACATTGAGTGGAGGTTTGATCAGCAATGGTGTTGTTGGTATCGGTGGTCATGTTTATTGAAAAACAGCAAACGAGATAGCTGTATATCAGTTACACCGATATGAAACAACAAATTATTTATGAAAAATAATTGTACAATTATCTATATGGATTTACTAAATATCCCTCAAGAGCGTTCTTAACTCACCATTATATAATTGATAGAATATGATAAACGTTTTGCAAACTCGCTTTAAGCGTTCGCGAGAACCATCGTAGATCGTTTCACAAACTCGCTAATGAAAGCGCCTGTGGAAACAAACCGTTGTTTATAAACGTTTTAATAATCAATGTATGAAACTCGCGGAAATGCTAAAAGCAAACCGCAAAAGGCGTGTTATACTCGAAATAGAAACATTTCACAGAGATGTTGAATGCAAATCGCAACACCGTACCAAAGGAAAACTAAAAAAGTTTAACAGTTTTATAAAAATGTATTAAACATCAATCCAGTAAAATCTTACAAATAGAAAATGATTAAGACTAAGACTGTAAAAGTCGTAAAACCGAATCGATATAAACCAATTAATAAAAGCGATGGTTATAGGAAATAGGCGAATTGAAACGAAGTTGAAACCGATACGACAAAGTTTTAGGAAAACGAACGTGAAGTTGAGATAAATGTTCTTTCCTTAACTCTTAATATTCACCTGTAAGTGCGACGACTTATGCGAATTAAAGTCCCAGAATACAACCACGAATAGATTAGTCACGCGGCATTGTGAGCGTATCCCTACGAACTACAGATCTACAAGCACTCACACTCTCTAGAACTTACGTTGGGCGATTTTTGTTGGTTTTCGTTGTGAAAGAAGTGTCAAATGAAGAATAAAGAGAGACTGATAATTTAAAGAGGAGATGAAGAACAGTTTTTTGAAAATGTTGCAACAATTTTCTGACAAACTACACATTGTTTATACACAAATTTTATTGAGTTTAATTGGGTCCAAAACAAACATCTTTGAACTGGCCGTGAAGTCATTTTCTCTCAAGTTAGTCGAAAGACAGCAGCGCATGCATGGGGAACCTCTCACTCTCAAGCAGTTAACCAAAGTTTGGTGTTAGTACATGTATATTTAACTCAAAGTTTATGGCTCCCACTTCTTTGTTCATTATCATAATTAAGGCCACCTAATTGACTATTTCTTTTCACATTTTTTCAATTATTTCTAAAAGTTATGGGCTTTATTATAATTGATCAACAAATTTCATGGGTTGGTTTGGCTTTACGTGCTTATAGGTTACCTAATGATTTGGTTACAGGGGAAATTGGCCAATTCATACATCAAGGGGACGCACGGTCCCGATCAGTGCATACATTCGGTACATGTGCTAAAACATTCATCAACATATAATATATTCAAATTCCATACATCAACCAACAATTTTAGGTCTATACAAACTTGGGTCGAATCTCCGTTAATCAAATAGTAACGAAATTCGAATTGTCCGTTATGTATCGCTTACCATATCAGTAAGAGAATATTACGTGGCTTTTTTATTTTAAATAACTAATAATTATTAAAAAATTGTCTTAAAATATGTAGGGAGGAGGATTTGAACTTGGGTTTGATCCATATCATATTTAACGTTCGACCAGTGTGCCAAAGTAAACTAATTATTTTTGTTCTTTATTATTACCTATGTTTATGTGATATATATTTTATTCAGATGTTTCATCTTCTTCCTTTCTTCCCGTGTCTATCTCAATCCAAACAAAACTAAGAAATCAAAATCGTTTGGATAAATAATCAAATGATGAAAGATATGTACTTTAATTTTCGTGTTTGGAATTTAAAAAGATTTTGATAGTTTAATTTGTATTTGTTTAGATCTGTTTTTGCAATATATGAATTTTGCTTTTTCTAGTTTAAATGGATATTTTCGTTTATTCTATGGAGAATTGTAGATCTTATGTGACTCAAATAAGCTTCTTTATAGGGTTTTGTCTATTTGCAAGTTTTGCGTATATGTTACCGATATTTTAGGGATCATATTTTTTGCTTTGTTTGGATAATGACTGCAAACACAGGAGGAAGAAGGTGGAAATATGTGAATGAGAGATATCTAGTCATATAAATTGATAATAATTCTACATTAGTTTCAATGTTTGGGCAACTCAAGTTCGAACCATACCCTGACTTTTTAATATATTTTTCTAATAATTATTAGTTATTTAAAATAAAAAAAAGCCACGTAATATTTTTTATTGACAAGTAAGCTATACATAATAGACAACTCAGATTTTGTAACTATTTGACTAACAGAGATACGGTCCAAGTATATAGACATGAAATTATTAGTTGATGTATGAAATTTAAATATATTATGTGTTGATCTATGTTTTAAAACATGGTCTGAATCAATGTACTGATCGGGACTGCGGTCCTCTGTTGATGTATGAATTGGTCGATTTCTCTTTGGTTGCAACTCTTGTTTTGTTTCCCGTTCACCTCAGTTTATTTGGAATACACCAGTACCAAAGAGTTTAAAAACCTTTTAACAAATCATCATCTTATCGATTCAATCAAGAATGATAAAAGCAGAACAAAACTCATATCTGTTCATGGGTTGTTACATAGACATTGACATAATCTGACGAGCAATGCCCGGTTCTTGTTGCAACAGCTCCCTCAAGTTGTTCTCCACCTCTGCAATCTTCTTCTCCAAGTTCTCCTTGGATATCTGACATTAATTAATCCACCGCAAATATGTTAATACACAACCATCATTTCTCATGGTATCAGATCTTTACATCCTCAAATGATGATACCTAAAAAGAAGCAATAGTAGCCTCACTATCCTTGAGTTTCTGCTCTTGTTCACCCTCTAGTACAGTCTTGGGCTCTAGAAGAAACCTGTTCAACCAATATAATGAAGCAAAAAACTATAAAATCATCCTTCTAAAAGTTGAAAGGACTATTAATTTAACCACTCACGTTCTTCCTGAAAATCAAAAACCAGAAGAACACAAGTTAGACAAGAAAAGAAGAAAAAGAAGCTACTCTAATCCTTCAAAAGAAAACAGAGAGCGAGACAGAAGATGCCTATAGACTTATAGGTGTTAGTATCTGGAGGCAATGGGCGTAGCTCCTCTAGGTTAAGTAAGCACATTTTGTATCTCCCTCTTTGTTGTGCATCTGAGTCTGCACCTAATAGTCGTTATACACACATTCACATATACTCTATCAGTTTAATTACCATAGATATGACAAGACCTAGGAAACAAAATCACAACTACAATGTTTATTTTATCTTATTGTATTATACATAGAGCTAAGCTAAGCTTTTATAAGAAACATACTCACACAAACAAAAAAAAAGTAAAATCGGGTTAAAAGCCGGATGTGAAAGAAACACAGAGTCATATTCATGCGATAGTTAGAACAACCTAAGAGGAAGAAGACTGAATCATGATTATCCAAGCCGCATATACAATATAACACTGATTCACGATTGTGTATTACGAAGCTGGATTGTTCCTAACACTGAATTATTGTATCTATAATCTGACACTGAATCAATATTGGACAATATTATATAGAAACCGCATTAACAAATTTACAAGCTCAAATCAGACAATAGTTCCAACTAAACAACTGAACATTGGTGGTCGCGATGTTTGATTCTAAATGTTCAGATGAATGAGTATACCTGTTTGAGCTTACCGGTGAGATCAATCATGCTTGCTTGAATCTCTAGAAATGCCTATGCACAACATACATATCAGAATCTATCAAATTGGAGTCTTAACATTTGAACATCTTGGAATTTTCAGAGAGGGGTACTTACAGTTCTGGTTGCTTCATCCGCCATACCTGCACTTCCCACTCTGTCTTTCGTTTTAGGGTTAAGCAAATAGAAAAAGACCGGATCAAAAGCTAGAATAGACCCAATGTGTACAAAAAAAATCTCAAATAGATCTATCTATATTCTTTTTTATTTTACATTTAATTTTAAATAAAAATATACATAAAATAACTAAAAACCTAATAACTTCAATATATTTACTAATCCATGTCATTATTATCCTACCCAAAATCCGACCAGGATTCAGACCCGAAATCCGACCCAGTTTTAACTATAATGTTCTTCTTCCTCCCCCTTTCTTCTCCATTAATATTTTTTCACCTTATAACAAATCAAAAAAATTCTTTAACCATCCACCAAATTTCTCTTTTTTATTTAAAATTGGTTAACCCATAGTCATTATAAATCAATTATATCTTATATATAATCAAATTTCACCTTTTAAGTATGAGATTCAAAATAAAGAAGAACGCATAGTATTACTAATACAACTAGTACAACTTCAACTAGTACAATTCAAATTAGTAAAACTAATACAACTACAACGAGTATAACTAGTATACATAGATTTAGTATAACCATTATAACTGATACAAGTAAAAATTTTATAACTAATATAACTAGTACAACTTTGCAATTAATATACTATTTTTTTCAATGATGATAGTAAAAAGGATGATGTAGAACCAATAATACATGTTGGTCTAATCTCCCCCTCTCGCCGCAATGTATTAAATACATGAATAGTATATTTTTGATAATTTTTTATTTGGATAATGATTTATTTGCAAGTTGTACTAGTTGTATTATTTTTGAAAAAAAAATCATCTTCATCTTTTTGTTCTCGAGGCGGAAAAGGTAGATGAGGAGATAAAAAACATCATCTGCACTTTTGATATATAAAGATAGCATACTTATGCATGTTGTGTCTACAAATAGTTTTTGATTCTTATGTTTTCAAATTAGTAAAGTCTCATAACATTTTTGAATAAATAAAATATATGTTCATAAATAAGTCGTGAAAAGTGATAATGATATATATAATTCTCATCATTAGTATATATTTGCACAAACAAGAAGGATTATGCAATGAAGAAGAGAAGAAGAAGAAAGACGCGGCAAAGAGAAGAGATGCGGTGAAGAAGAATGAAATTGTGGCGAAGAAGAGGAAGCTCAATCGTGGTGTCCATAGTGGGTCATCGTCAAATACAACCAAACGGGCTCGAAACCGCGAGAGAGAAACCGCATCTTCTCCGGACTATCAAGGTGGTCTTTACTCAGAACCATCAACACTTTCGCCATCTTAGCCCACTAGTGAGCCCCAAAAATCATCAAGTCGATAAAAAATTATAAGTATTTTGGGACAACTAATACAAAAGTTTCAACTACACAATTATATTTAAGAATGTTTAAAAATGATGTACATTTAAAAAAAATGATGCACATTTAAAACAATACTAAATAAAACAAAAAGTAGTTTTATGAGTTTTCTAATTGTACCAACTGTATATAGTTGTACTAGTTTTTGAGTTGTACCAGTTTGTACATAGTTGTACTTTGGCAATGAAATTGAAAATATTAGTTGTATCAAATACTTAATACAATTACTTTAGTTGTACCACTTATTAATGTTTACATGTTTTTGCCCGGTTTCAATGAAATCATCAATTTCGTAAAAACATATTTCATGTATGTTTTTCAAAAATTATGTGGACAAACAAGTTAATAAACCTAAAAAGTATAAGGTAAATAATGCAAACTTATGTGGTGGTGTATGAATTGCCAAAAAAAAGAGCAAAAAATCATGAAAATAATAAGGAACCTATCTAAACACTTACCAATTTGGCCATTTAATTTTTTATTTAATATGGAGTACCCAATGAAATACATAAATTTCAGAAACTGAATAGTTGTACCAATTCTACCAGTATAACTTATTTGGTAAATAAAACATAGTTGTACCAGTTATACTGGTATGACATGCATGGTTTAATATATAGTTTGACTAGTTGTACTAGTTGTTTACATGTTTAATGTAATGGGGTTTTATCAATATTTTCACATTATAACTTTGTAAAATTGTGTTAAATATTTTTTTCATAATAATATGAATTACCTAGTTAGGAAACCCAAAAATATATGGTATGTAATAGTGTAATGTAATAATTTAACAAAATGTTAAAATCCTTAAATAAAATATATGAAATATTGTTACCATTAACTAACTAAAATATTTATTTGCTTATTTCATATGGAAAATATGATTTATTAGTCGTGTGAGTTAGATCAATTGCATATTATACATGAATTGTATAATTTATATACCAATTATACCAGTTATATCATTTGTTAATATGTTTAGTTGTACGAGTTATACTAGTTATACACATGAAAAATGAGAGAAGATAAATTGTGTGGCTGTGATTGAATAATAGAAAAAATTATCATATGGTTAAAAAAATGAGTCCCTGTCAAAAGAGAGAAAGAAAAAAAAATCGTGTGGCATAGACTAAAAGAAATGTGAGATGATACAATGGTTGAGAATAATCTTTCATTAAGAATAATATAGTAATTTACCATTTTTTAGTTTATGTAAATAATTTTTTTGTGTGAAATTTTTTTTTTTTTGCTATTTGGTCTATTTTAGATTAATGTCTAAAAAGACCATCGATATTCGTTTGAACCGGGTCGGGTTGTTGCAACTCCTTTTGTTGGGGGAAAAACATCCATTAAACCCTTCAAGTATTGAAAACTTGCCAAACTAACCCCAATTCTTTTTAATTGCTCAATTAACAGGTTGATGTATTTCTGGTCTTTTTTTTATTAACCAAGTAAACGCTTTTGTGTTCCGATAATGAGAAATCAAAATTTGGTTCAGCTTCATCCAACATATTAAAGCCTCCAATTGTTGACACAACAATAGTTTTGAGTGGATGTTGAACTGATAATGACAAACGAAAAGCCTCCAAATGTTGACAAAAAGTTTCTTCATTTCAACAAAATGATAAGAATTATGGATCATATTGTGAGTAATGATTAACAATTACTAAAAAAAAAGTTGAAAAAGTTGAATGAAATGTAACTATAAATCTGGTGACACGACACCAAATGGTTTAGGTGGGTATCCATGATAACCAAAAGAAAATAGTTGGCTAATCCAACAACGCATGCTTCAACCCAAAGTGGTTTGACTCTTACTAAACACAACATCGCTTAACTTAAATTAAACCCATTTACAAAGCTTATAAATAGACCAGACCGAACGTACAAGAAATGACCAAATGGAACCAAAAGAAACAGAGCCAACACCTCGAAAACAACTGAGACAGCCTCCTTCTGTGCCTTTCGTTTGGGAAGAACGGCCTGGCTTTCCAAAGAAGAACTGGCAACCTTCACTCGCCACCTTCGTGCCTTCTCCTCCTCCTCTTCCGCCACCTATACCAATCCCGGTTAAACTGGTCACTTCGGTTCCTTTCCGTTGGGAAGAGACCCCTGGTAAACCGGTCCCTTCTTCCACAAATGACCCACCAAAGCTTCCACAACCACCTTCAGAAACCGTCATGACTCCTCCTCCATTACCGCCTCCGGTTCCACTTCCGGTTAAGCTGGTTACATCGGTTCCATTCGATTGGGAAGAAACTCCTGGACAACCATACCCTTGCTTTGTTGATTTCAACCCACCCGGCCCGTTGGAGCAACCGCTACCACCACCTCCCATGTACGGTGGTGGTGAGGTTGAAACCAGCAGCGATACTTATGATGACGCAAGCAGTGACTCCTTCAGCTCTGTACCCATATCAGGTCCTATTGACAACCTGACGAGCTCGATACCAACATCGCCAGCTTATGAATCTGATGACAGTACGAGCAGTTACATGACAGGAGCTTCAAGCCTCGTGGGAGCTTCCTTCTTAGAAAAGCTCTTTCCACGTCTTCTCCCACAGGAAAAGGTCGAAGCTGCTGGTTCTGAGGGCTCTACTCGTCCATTGCATGAAGATGTGAAGCTTACTGCAGATTCTGATAACATGAACATAGGCTTTCCCGAGAGGATGCCGCAGACACTCGGGGAGCTGATAATGCTGAGCAGAAAGAGAAGCTACATGAGAAGAGCTGTTGCAATGAGAAAACACAATCCTTCAATGGTAAAAACTCTAAAGTATCTTCTCTTACCCTCTCTTTTATACACCATAACTGTATAGGCTATGAGTCGTAGCTAAATTCAACCACACCTGCCTTGATAAACTAGCAGGAATTTACGAAGAATGGAGCTGAGAGATTCAGCATCAAAATGATAGAAGGACATGAGTGGAAAAAATACCAACCGAAGCTGAAGCTTGTTTAGAAGAAATCTCTTATAAAACCATAGTCAATGTGCGTTTTGTTAAAGGAAGACGACAAACTATAAACTTGTATTGTACAAATAGATGGCAGATTGAATTACCAACCTCTTTTTTATGCAAAACGATACTTCTAGTTCTATCGTATCATCCAAACTTCTAACAACTTCCCTATAAGAATGTCCGTGAACTAAATAACAATGGCTCACCAACTCCTATCTGGTTTAGCCTCAGTATCTGGACGATTCAGCAAGCAGTCTGGTCTGTTCCATGATCACTGGGATGTCTTCATCAGCCAAAGCGGTAAACCAAAACCTGAACCAACCCGCTTTAATATACAGTAACAAGCTGTTCATGACATCAACGAAATGAGAAAGAAGCACAGATCGAGCTCGAGTAACAAACAAATTCTATATTAAACCAACATTCGTAATAGAATTGGATGCATTTGTCTAAAAGCCTAAATGTTTCTGTCGAAGTATTTTTAAGTTTTTTTCCTTTTTTCAAAAAACAACAATAAAAACCTCTTAAAGCAAATTCTCAAGATAATCTTTTATGAAAGCATTTAAAACAACAGTATGATGAGCGTTTTACTCATTACATATTTATATGTGTCAATGAAATGTTCCATTATCATTATAATAAGAAATCTGAAAAGATTATAAAACTTCATAACTGTATGAAAATCACAGGAATATATATATATATCAGACCGCTTGATCGGTGCTGCTGCTGTGCCAACCTTTAGCGCAAGGAGGTATTTCCATGAACTCGTCAAACTCCTTCACGTGGACATCGCAGCATTTCCACTGCACAACAACAATAATACTCAAAACACAATTACAAAAGTTCAAAAAAAAAGAGTGTTTTGAACAAAAGACATACCCCTCTCAGTCTGTCGTGGAAAACCGCAGGACCTGGATGATAGCTACAAGCAGTCTCGTGATTGTCTCTCTCTTTGAATGTTTTGCCACATCCTTTGTTTTTGCAGACTTGCGGTTGATTAATGTCTATAACAACCTTTTTAATTGGAGCTGGTGCTAAGGTCTTAATCTCCTCTCCTTGCGCTTTTACTGGCGTGTTCAGGGCCTGCCTGATCTGTTCTTTGGGTTGGGAGCCTGTGTGGTTTAGGACACATCATTAAACAGCAAAACTCAAAATCGGAGAGAGTGTCGATTCACCAACCATGGTCTGAGCAGAAGAAGCCTTGGCGGCACCTAGAGCAAGAGTCTTTTGTTGCTGCACTGGCAACTGGAGATGAAGTAGGAACCGTGATAGGCTGTCTTGGAGCCGGTTTGGCAAGAACTGGTTTCTCAGTTGTGTGTTTACCTTTCTTACAACTTCATGGCAAGAACAAACAAAAAAAAAGTATAACTGTCTGCGATCACACCACAACACGAAAACATGGGTTTATGTATGATGGTGAGGAGAATTATTACCCAGGAATTTCTAAGAACAAAGTGAAATCATGACTTCTTTGCTTGCAGCAGCTCCACTCTTTCATTCCGTCGTGAAAAAATGGCTACATGTATGAGCATGTCTAGCTTTAACTCTCTGAGGAGATGAGGTGTGAAAAAAGAAAATAGAATTATGAAGAGTAAAATTGACTTACTCCCTGCTTGATCAAAAAACCAGTAGACAGAAGCCCCCAGCCACACCGGAAAAGAGTGGTAAATAAAGAAAATGAATATGCAAAGATACAATGAAATCTCCAGCCAAATGTAAAAGAAGAAGACTTGGTATATGCAACTATGATTATGCCAAAAGATGCATTTATATTGTTGTTTCCTTGCATAGACAGAGTCAAACGAACTCATGTCACAAAAGGGGCTTATAAACTTGCAAGCAAAAAGTCTTAACTCATATGTACATAAAAAAAGTTGCATAATCATCATCTCGTCAGGACTAAAAATATTACCAAAATCAACAGTGTACACAAAGGGGGGAAGGGAAAGAAGACGTACAGAAGCATGAAACTGACAAGAACCGTCAGGATTGTCATGATCGGTGAACATGGCGTTGCAGCCAATACGTTGGCACTGATGCTTCGTCGCAGATCCTACTTCCATTGTGTATCAATCTCGTCAAAATTAGGCCTCTCCGGTTCACACTTACTTTAAACAAAAATGAGAAAGATTAAAGATCAATAACGATTGACATCAATTGGATATAGTTCGAGCTCGAAGACTACCTTGATGAGTGAGTTACAACTCCAAACGGATTCTACAGCTATCGGCACACGAGATTGGACAGGTGAGCGAGACGAGACGATGTAATGTTAATGGTATCTTATGGGCCTCGAATTGGGCTTTTTGTAGTTTTCGTCTTTCTAACCCGTTTATTTTTATTTTTGAGCAATTTTTCTCAAATATCCATTTCCAAATTTTTATCACAAAAATGATATTCAGACCAAAATGATTTCTTTTTTTTATTCGAAAATTTTAATATTTATTTTTATTTTTAAAAATTTTAAACCTCACATCCAAAACTCTACCCTGTAATTCTAAACCCTAAAACTAGATTATTTAACCCTAAGGATATAAATGTATATTTACACCATTTAATTAAGTTTATTTTGATTTTTTTATTGAAGACTATTTTTATGAAAATAAAAAATTAAAGCTATCATAGGGTATTTCTCTTTATTATTTTTTAGAAAAACTACATAAAAATATTCCAACTAAATTTCATTAATTTTTTTGATACTCAAAAAGTGAATTTTGATAGCTATGACATGCAACAGTACATGGAACCACAAACTTTCCAGTATCACTTTCTTCTCCATTGTAATCACCTTCTTCTTAACTAGCTTTTAAACTAATGAAACATTTATTTGATGTCCTCTTCTGTCTCTCTCCTCTTTCTAAAAAACATCCAAAGCCTATAATGGTAGTAAACCTCCTCAAAAGACTCTTCTTCAGGATCATCAATATCCTTTTGGTGAAATCATCTATCTCCTTATCACTAGTCTCTCTCCTTAGATTCTTAGAAAGTGTTGTCTAACAAAAAAAGATGCTTCAAAAAAGTGTTTCTTCTTCTTCTGAATAGAAACTTGTCCCTCAGCAGCGTGTTAGTAGATAGTAGGATCAGGTGAATCAAACTCTAGAGGACGTTGACTATAATTCGGTTATTGATTAATGTAAACCATCAGCCTTACTAGTGTTTGAGATGAGTTTCGATTAATACTCGGTAACTGTACCCGATACGTCTAAGGTGCAGACGAATGTAAATCCATATCGGCGTGGTGTCGATTGATGCTAACTGTTGGTCGAGAATCCACGGTGTTGGGGACAATAGTCCAGGAAGAGATTACTCCAGCTTTCGATCATGGCACTAACCTTCTAATTCTTACCTGGAGAAATCTCGGCTCAAGACCCAACTTCGTTCCTACCTCTGGGTAAAATGGAATACATATTTCCGAACATAGAAGGCAACGACCTAACAACCGAGTATGACTCAGCTATAAAGGGAAGACCAAACCCTAGAATAAGGGATCGATAACTAAATACTAAGAGAATATAGCTAGGCAGTTAGAACTAGGGTTTATACACTAAAACATTGTAGTTCCTGCTCATAAAATCAATAAAATCTCTCATTCAGTCTAAGAGCCTTTCTTATCTCTTGTTTATTTACTGTTTCGTAGTGCATACAAAGATCTCACCTAAAAATACCTTAATAGTTTGGCGCTAGAAGGATGGGGGGAAATCTAAGATACGTGACGATGAAAATAAGTGAATAAGACGAGCGGCCACTGCCACCCCGACCGAAACCGAGCTGCAAGCTCTAATCGATTATTTTCAAGTTCAAGTCACCGAGCTACACAAAGCTCGGGACATGGCTGCAGACAACCCATAACTTCTCTCATAAGTTCAAGTCTTGAAGAACACGTTAAGCGAACATTGTAAGCTGCTGGAGAAAAGCGTAGAGAAACTCTCGAAACTCAAACCCGAGAACTTAGTTCTTTAAGAAAAGAATCAAGCTTTTCACACAACAAGAAACAAGCGACGATGGTTTCAAACTCGATTCCGGCCGACTCAACCTCTGGAAATTGCACAATAAATAAGGCAACAACGCTCGACCGACACCACCATTGAGTGAAGACGCTACTGCAAGAGTTGACTTTGCAAGAAGAAGTAGATCCGACTTCATGGAAGATGATGATTCCGAGATGGAAACTGATGATTATAGATCAGAAGGAGTAATATCAAGAAAGTGCTCCATGACCGCCTACCTCGAGTGGATGTTTTCCAAGAAGTTTGCAGCCATCCAATCCATGGTAGAAAGGTTCCTAGGAGTGGCTCCACCAATCTGGAGAAGCGACCCTAGTTCATACGCTGACATTCCCTTCGCATACGATATCGCACTGGTATAGATGCCAAGGAAGTTCTCCTTCCCTAATATGAGGATGTACGACGGAACCAACGACCCCGACAATCATGTGGTCCGATACAAGTAGCAAATGCTCACTGTAGCAATCGAAAATAGCTTAGGGAGGCCACCATGTGCAAGGGTTTCCAGGGCCTTCCCTGTAATGGTACATCAACTTGCCCAACGGGTCAATACGCTCCTTCGTAACTTTGATTGACAATCTCGTGGAGCAATTCACTAGTAGCAGAAGCCTAGAAAAGACGGCCGATGATCTCTACAAGGTCCTCCAACATCGAGCTGAACCCTTGCATGGCTACATAGGGCGATTTATGTAAGACCCAAACCTGGCCGACTAGGTTGCGGTCGAAGCCTCACGTCGCACGGTCCATATACTGAGCGAACCTCTAAAATTTTTGCCCTTAATTATAGTTTCGCCTAAAGGCATGGGATATCTTAGATCTTAACTAAAGACCATCTTAGTCATTTTCTAGCTTAGATCATTTCTGCTTACACGCAGCAGAATATTCTTATCTAACCCTTGATCTAATCCAATCAAGTACTCGTCCGGTTTAATTGTATAAGACATGGTCAGTTCACTTAACTACCATTCATCTTATAGACCAAACCTTGACATGATTCAATTCAACCTAATCCGAGGTTCCATTTCCCTAAACCATTCTACCATCATCCTAACCAGATATGGATCTATCCATGTATATGATAATTCATACCTTTGCCACATCCACATAGTTCAGTAGTTCATCGGTCCACTGTTCCAGCTAACTGAGATAGTACATCCAGATCATCGAGCTGATACACTTGAGCTGAGCTAGGACTGAACTGTCCCCAACTGGTTGAGCTAGTACATCCAGATCATCTAGATGGTACACTTGAGCTGAGCTAACACCGAGCTGTCTCTATCTCGTCCAAGATGTTCAAATAGTGTTTATACTAAGGAGGTATAACTAGTCAAACAATGATATGTCAATCTAGTCTAGTTGATTTTTGATTTAATAGTTACATGCTTCTGATCCATTAATCACATAGTAATCACGTCCCTGAATTTTTGGATTTCATCCTGGACGAGATAGAATTATATTCCAATGATTTTTGATTTAATAGTTATTATATGTCAATATGGCCTAAGAAGCTATGCATGTACAGTCTTCTGGATTAATCAAAAATCGTTGGATGAAATCCAGTAACTAATCATTACTGGATTTCATTCTGACAATCATTGGAGAGATTCAGGGACGTGATCCTCTCACCCATGATCATATCAAGTGGTATCAGAGCAGATCCCCATCATCAGGTTGTGTTTTTCCATTTCTGCAACTTTTAGACTTTTTGTATTCTGTGATCGAATCTGTTCTAAAGTTTAAATCTTGTTAGAAACGTATTTATTAGGGTCTAATCTACCTAGAACAAGTGCTGAACTTGTTAAAATAACTGAACTTGAATCACAAAATTGCAGAGAAAAGAATTAGGGTTCTTATAGAAGTCTAGATCTGATCTTGTTTCCTAGGTTCATTTCCATTGTTTTTTGTTTATGTGAACATCTTTACTGGTTCAGTGTTTGGAACTTTGTCAGGAACCATGGGGGAAGAAGACAATCGGAACAATGGAATGGATAAACTTCTGCTGGAAGCCTTAACTGCACATATGTCTGCTTTAATGGATCAGAAACTAGAAAACTTCATAGTTGAGGTGTCCATTCAGAACGTGAGAGATCTAGGAGGAGTCCAAACCAGTCTACCTCATAAAGCTATTATAGCCATTCCAACAGAGCCAATGGCACCAGAAGAAGGAGGCGTGAGAGAGAAGAAAGGCCCCAAAACAGTGATCCTCTAGGAGGGTTGAAACTGAAGATTCTAGAGTTTAAAGGCACTGCTGATCCAGAAGAATATCTGGAATGGGAAAAGAAGATTGAACTTGTGTTCAATTGCAGAGATAACACTCAAGAATATAAACTAAAGCTTGCTCCTACAGAGTTCAAAGAGCATGCTCTGAGTTGGTGGGATAATCTCGTTACAGCAAGAAGAAGGGCAGGAGATTTCCCAATAAAAACCTGGAATCAGATGAAGGTGATCATGAGGAAAATGTTTGTACCAAGCCATTATCACAGAGAACTACATTTCAAGCTCAGAACATTGTCTCAAGGGAGTAGATCAGTTGAGGAATACTACAAAGAAATGGAGACTCTTATGTTGAGAGCTGATATACAAGAAGACAGAGAAGCAACCATGGCCAGGTTCATGGGAGGATTAAACCGAGACATCATGGACAGACTTGAAGTTCATCATTATGTAGAAATGGAGGAACTTATGCACAAGGCCATTATGTTTGAACAACAGCTAAAACGAAGGAGTTACAAGTCTAGCTATGGAGCCAGAAAGCCACACTACCAGAAGGATGAAAAGACCAGAGAATCCAAACCATTCTCCAGGCTTAAAGTGGAAGAACAGAGTATTAAAGGAAAGGAGGTAGCCACTACAGCTAAAACCTGAGACATACAGTGTTACAAGTGTAAAGGCTATGGACACTATGCCAGCAGCTGCTCCAACAAAAGAATGATATTCATTAAAGAGAATGGAGAAATTGAATCAGAAGAAGAGGAACAATCTGAGTCTGAAGAAGAAAGAGTGGAGATGCCAGTCCGTGGAGAGCTACTTGTTACAAGAAGAACATTGAATCTACAAACCAAGACTGTTGGAAATGAGCAAAGAGAGAATCTGTTTCATACTCGTTGTATGGTTCAAGGAAAGGTATGCAGTTTGGTTATAGATGGAGGAAGCTGTACCAATCTGCTAGTGAAACCATGGTAGAGAAACTTGGTTTGAAGATCATGAAAAGACCAACCACTTACAAGTTACAATGGCTTAATGATGAGGGGAGCTGGAGGTGAAACACCAAGTGAAGATACCATTGTCCATTGGGAAATATGAGGATGAGATACCTTTTGATGTATTACCAATGGATGCTGGACACCATACTGCTTAGAAGACCTTGGCAATCTGACAGAAGAACCATTCATGATGGATTCACCAATAGATACTCGTTTGAATTCAAGGAAAAGAAGACTGTTTTGGTTCCGTTGACACCACAAGAAAGCCATCTTGATCAGATAGCTTTGAAGAAAAATAAAGCTTCATCAGAATCAAAAACAAAGCAGACTGCCAATATGTTGCTTCAACCCAAGGGGAGTTCTTTACCTCACTTGCTGTTTGTTATTAAAGAATGTTTAAACATAACCAGGCCAGTGTAGGATCTTCCTAGCAAAATACAGATCATTTTCCAGGATTTCAAAGACGTATTCCCGGAAGAAGCTCCACCAGGATTGCCACCTATCAGAGGAATAGAACATCAAATTGATTTCATTCCAAGAGCATCACTGGCCAAACAAACCAGCCTATAGAACCAATCCTGTAGAAACCAAGGAACTACAACAACAAGTCACTGAGCTTATGGAAAAAGGATATATTCGTGAGAGTATGAGCCCATGTGCAGTTCCAGTCTTGCTTGTGTCAAAGAAAGATGGAAGATGGAGAATGTGTGTCGACTACAGGGCCATCAATAATATCACTGTAAAGTATCAACATCTCATTCCTAGAATAGATGATATGCTTGATGAATTGCATGGCTCAAATATCTTTTCTAAAGTTAATTTTAAAAGTGGGTATCACCAGATTAGGATGAAAGAGGGTGATGAGTGGAAAACTGCCTTTAAAACGAAACAAGGGTTATATGAATGGTTGTAATGCCATTTGGGTTAACTAATGCACCTAGCACTTTTCATGAGATTGATGAACCATCTTCTTAGAGAATTTTTAGGATATTTCGTCGGTGGTTTACTTTGATGATATCCTGATTTACAGTAAGAACTTGGGTGGAGCACGTTTGAACATCTTAGAAAAGTTTTAGGAGTGCTTAGACAAAATCCTTGTTTGCTAATTTAAAGAAATGTACATTTGGAGCAGATAACCTTGTGCTTTTTAGGTTTTGTTGTGAGTTCAGATGGTGTCCAGGTTTGATGAGGACAAGATTAAAGCTATCAAGGATTGGCCAAGTCCCAAAAACAGTTGGAGAAGTAAGAAGCTTTCTGTGATCATATAGCCCTCCCGTGGGTGACCCAGCTTGGCGCAGTCTGTGCAGCGCATCGACCCTAACACCCTCCCCTGTGTGATAATCAACCTGCCCGAATTCACCCTATGCCTCGGCTCACAGGTGGTGGTGTTTATTGGCTGCGCTTGGCGCTACTCGAACTCCAGACCTCACCCTTTAACAGCACTCCTACAGAGAAGCTGTCACCAATTGATCTGCAGGTCAATTGGTGACAGTTTTTCTGTAGGAGTGCTGTTAAAGGGTGAGGTCTTAGGTTCGAGTAGCGCCAAGCGCACCAATAACCCACCTGTGAGCCGAGGCCTAGGGGTGATTTCGGGCAGGTTGTATCACAGGGGAGGGGTTAGGGTCGATGCGCTGCAGCGCCAGCTGGGTCCCACGGGAAGGGCTGTCACAAAAAAGTCGACTTTTATGTGACAGCCCTCCCCGTGGGACCCAGCTGGCGCTGCAGCGCATCGACCCTAACCCCTCCCTTGTGATACAACCTGCCCGAATTCACCCATAGGCCTCGGCTCACAAATGGGTTATTGGTGAGGTTCGAACCCAGGACCTCACCCTTTAACAACTCTCCCACAGAGAAGCTGTCACCAATTGTCGACAATTGGTGACAGCTTCTCTGTGGGAGTGTTGTTAAAGGGTGAGGTCTTGGGTTCGAGTAACGCCAAGCGCACCAATAACCCACCTGTGAGCCGAGGCCTAGGGTGAATTCGGGCAGGTTGTATCACAGGGGAGGGGTTAGGGTCGGTGCACTGCAGGGCCGGCTGATCCGCCCAGTTGTGGGGTAGGCCGTTATATAAAAGTCGACTTTTTTGTGACAGCCCTCCCGTGGGACCCAGCTGGCGCTGCAGCGCATCGACCCTAACCCCTCCCCTGTGATACAACCTGCCCGAAATCACCCCTAGGCCTCGGCTCACAGGTGGGTTATTGGTGCGCTTGGCGCTACTCGAACCCAAGACCTCACCCTTTAACAGCATCCTACAGAAGCTGTCACATTGACGCAGTCATTGGTGACAGCTTCTCTGTAGGAGTGTTGTTAAAGGGTGAGGTCTTGGGTTCGAGTAGCGCCAAGCGCACCAATAACCCACCTGTGAGCCGAGGCCTAGGGGTGATTTCGGGCAGGTTGTATCACAGGGGAGGGGTTAGGGTCGATGCGCTGCAGCGCCAGCTGGGTTCCACGGGGAGAGCTGTCAC
>CAJHQQ010003325.1:0-46115 GCA_905132885.1 Moricandia moricandioides
TCAGCTTGATTGCTCATGACCAGCACACCTTTGCCTCCAAATAGACCCAGGGATCCTTGCTCCTTTTGTATCTGAGCACAAACTTCTTCCAGGCTTGGTAACTTGTCAGCTCTCAGTATGTGTTTGATTAGGTCATTGTAGGTTGGACTAAGGGTGAGAAGTAACCCAAAGACCTTATCCTGCTCACACCTCTCATTCAGAGCTGTTGGGTCGGTTGTGTGTGGTCTGAGCATCTCCAACTCAGCCCAAAGGGACCTGAACTTGCCAAAATGAACTGTAAAGTCCACATCTTCTTGACTGAGAGAGTTGATGGCCTTCTTTACTTCAAAAACTCGAGTAAGGTTAGAGATGTTTCCATAAACCTTGTAGAGAGTTTCCCATAAGTCTTTGGAGATTTCACAGTATGAATAAGCTTCCAAAATGGCTGGATCCAGAGAGTTTTGGATGAGAGAAAGCACCATGAGGTCCTCCTGAGCCCATTTGCCTTCATCCACCACAACTATCTCCTTTCCATCTTCTCCTTGGATGGTCTGTTTTGGAGCTTCTCCGGTTGAGACATGGCTCCATAAACCTCTTCCTCCAAGGGCAGTTTTCACCAATCTAGACCATAGAAGGTACTTTACCCCCTTCAGAGTCACAGGGATGGTCGCAAGTTTGGTGTTCTCCATCTTCTTCTGCTATTAACCGCTGGATAATAGAGTGAGCCTTGAAGAAACTCGACCAGAGAATAGAGCAGAGTGCTTTGCGGAAGTAGAGAAAGGTTTCAAGAGCTTTGAGGCTCTGATACCATGTTAGAATAAGTGTGTATAGTGTCTGGTTTGTGTGTAGGAGAAGAAGAACAGGAAGAACTAGAGAGAAGGTAGAGAGAATTCGAGAGAGAGAGAATAGAGAGAGAGAGCCAAGAATTGATTAATGAGGAATTGTATTCTTTGCCTCAATTGTTTCTTAGGACACATACATAAATAGAGAAACAAGTTGACTAAGGAATGAATAAACTAATAGGTCTGAGCAAGGCAGAGAGCAGTCTGGACCATGCAGATGGCTCGTCCAGCTTAGGTGAAAGTGACTGGTCCTTATGTCTCTCTCATCTGATTCAAACCTTAACTACACATGTGATCTTCTTCTGTCGTCACTCCAACGGCCTCCTTTCTCTTGCTGAAGCTTAGACAGATGTTTAAATAAGTCTTTCCTGGTTAGGTCTCCTCTTGTGTGTCGTGTAAGTCAAGTTACGCCTATGGTGTACGGACTGTACGGATCAGTTCACTCTTGATCATCCGGAATGCTTCTCTTCTCTTGGTCTCTTAACTCTTGCCATTCACTTCTTAATGTCAACACTGCATCCTCTTGTTTATTGCTTCATGTTCACAGTAAGAAGCTTGATTTGGACTCATAAATCAGTGCAGAATCATCCTGAAGTTGAAAGAAGATCATAGGAGTTATGATGAAGAAGTTATCCCACTTTTAATCGAAGTGATTCCAGTTTACCCTTTTTGGAGATTTGGCAATTTCTTCTTCATTCTAATCAAACAAGAATGAATCAAGATGTAAGAAGCTTGATTTGGACTCATAAATCAGTGCATAATCATCCTGAAGTTGAATCAAGATCATAGGAGTTATGATGAAGAAGTTATCCCACTTTCAACTGAAGTGAATCAAGTTTACCCTGTTTGGAGATTTGACTATTTCTTCTTGATACTAATAAAACCAGAATGAATCCCGATGTAAGAAGCTTGATTTGGAATTATTAATCAGTGTGGAATCACCCTGAAGTTGAATCAAGATCATAGGAGTTATGACGAAGAAGTTATCCCACTTTTAACCGAAGTGATTCTAGTTTACCTTGTTTGGAGATTTGGAAATTTCTTCTTGATACTAATAAAACCAGAATGAATCACGATGTAAGAAGATTGATTTGGACTCATAAATCAGTTTAGAATCAACCTGAAATTGAATCAAGATCATAGGAGTTATGATGAAGAAGTTATCCCATTTTAACCGAAGTGACTCCAGTTAACCCTGTTTGGAGATTTGACAATTTCTTCTTGATTCTAATCAAACCAGAATGAATAAAGACGTAAGAATATTTATTTGGAATGATAAACCAGTGGATAATCACCCTGAAGTTGAATCAATATCATAGGAGTTATGATGAAGAAGTTATCCCACTTTTAACTGAAGTAAATCCAGTTATCCTGTTACGAGATTTGGGAATTTCTTCTTGATACTAATAAAAAAAATGAATCATGATGTAAGAAGCTTTATTTGGACTCACAAATCATTTTAGAATCACCATGAAGTTGAATAAAGATCATAGGAGTTATGATGAAGAAATTATCCCACTTTAAACCGAAGTGATTTCAGTTTGCCATGTTTGGAGATTTGGCAATTACTTCGTGATAGTAATAAAACCAGAATGAATCACGATGTAAGAAGACTGATTTGGACTCATAAATCAGAGTAGAATCACCCTGAAGTTGAATCACGTTCATAGGAGTTATGATGAAGAAGTTATCCCACTTTTAACCGAAGTGACTCCAGTTTACCCTGTTTGGAGATTTAGCAATTTCTTCTTGATTCTCATCAAAAACAGAATGAATCAAGATCTAAGAAGCTAAATTTGGACTCATAAATCAGTGGATAATTACCCTGAAGTTTAATTTATATCATAGGAGTTATGATGAAGAAGTTATTCCAGTTTTAACCGAAGTGATTTCAGTTTAGCCTGTTTGGAGATTTGGAAATTTCTTCTTGATTCTAATCAAACCAGAATGAATCATGATGTAAGAATCTTGATTTTAACTCATAAATCAGTGGAGAATAATCCTGAAGTTGAATCAATATCATTGGACTTATCATGAAGAACTTATCCCACTTTTAACCGAAGTGATTCCAGTTTACCTTGTTTGGAGATTTGGCAATTTCTTCTAGATACTAATAAAACCTGAATGAATCACGATGTAAGAAATTTTTTTGGACTCATTAATCAGTTTAGAATCACCCTGAAGTTGAATCAAGTTCATAGGAGTTATGATGAAGAAGTTATCTCACTTTTAACCGAAGTGATTCCAGTTTATCCTGTTTTGAGATTTGGCAGTTTCTTCTTGATACTTATAAAACCAGAATGAATCACGATGTAAGAAGTTTTTTTGGACTTATTATTCAGTTTAGAATCACCCTGAAGTTGAATAAAGTTCATAGGAGTTATGATGAAGAAGTTATCTTACTTTTAACCGAAGTGATTTCAGTTTACACTGTTTGGAGATTTGGAAATTTCTTCTTGATTTTAATCAAACCAGAATGAATCAAGATGTAAGAAGCTTTATTTTCACTCATAAATTAGTGGAAAATCATCCTGAAGTTGAATCAATATCATTGGACTTATGATGAAGATGTTATCCCACTTTTAACCGAAGTGATTCCAGTTAAACCTGTTTGGAGATTTGACAAATTTTTCTTGATTTTAATAAAAAAAGAATGAATAAAGATGTAATAATCTTGATTTGGACTCATTAATCAGTGTAGAATTACCCTGAAGTTGAATCAAGATCATAGGAGTTATGATGAAGAATTTATCCCACTTTTAACCGAAGTGATTCCAGTTTACCCTGTTTGGAGATTTGGCAATTTCTTCTTGATACTAATAAAACCATAATGAATCACGATGTAAGAAATTGTTTTGGACTCATTAATCAGTTTAGAATCACCCTGAAGTTGAATCAAGTTCATAGGAGTTATGATGAAGAAGTTATCCCACTTTTAACCGAAGTGATTCCAGTTAACCCTGTTTGGAGATTTGACAATTTCTTCTTGATACTAAGGCCATTTTTAACCCGGGTCTCTTAAGATGAGGTTCTTAATTTTTTTGTCCTCTTTTTAATTTTTTTTTTTTTTTACATTTTTCCGGATAAGAGACGTCTCTTATGTCTTTTATTTACGAGACGGTTCTTAAGTTTTCTTAGTTAAAATTAAGATACGGTCTCTTAAAAAATAAGAACCCCTTGTTAAGAGACCTGCATTAATCATTCCCTAATAAAACCAGAATGAATCACGATGTAAGAAGCTTGATTTGGACTCATTAATCAGTGTAGAATCACCCTGAAGTTGAATCAAGATCATAGGAGTTATGATGAAGAAGTTATCCCACTTTTAACCGAAGTGATTCCAGTTTACCCTGTTTGGAGATTTGTCAATTTCTTCTTGATACTAATAAAACCAGAATGAATCACGATGTAAGAAGTTTTTTTGGACTCATTAATCAGTTTTGAATCACCCTGAAGTTGAATCAAGTTCATAGGAGTTATGATGCATAAGTTATCCCACTTTTAACCGAAGTGATTCCAGTTTACCCTGTTTGGAGATTTGGCAATTTCTTCTTGATTCTAATCAAAACCAGAATGAATCAAGATGTAAGAAGCTTGATTTGGACTCATAAATCAGTGTATAATCACCCTGAAGTTGAATCAAAATCTTAGGAGTTATGATGAAGAAGTTATCCCACTTTTACCTAAGTGATTCCACTTTACGCTGTTTGGAGATTTGGAAATTTGATTCTAATCAAACCAAAATGAATCAAGATGTAAGAAGCTTTATTTTCACTCATCAATCAGTAGAGAATCCTCCTGACGTAGAATCAATATTATTAAATTATGATGAAGAAGTTATCCCTCTTTTAACCGAAGTGATTCAAGTTTACCATGTATTGTGATTTGGCAATTTCTTATTGATACTAATAAAACCAGAATGAATCGGAATGTAAGAAGCTTGATTTGGAATCATAAATCAGTGTAGAATCACCCTAAAGTTGAATCAAGATCATAGGAGTTATGATGAAGAAGTTATCTCACTTTTAACAAAAGTGATTCCAGTTTATCCTGTTTGGAGATTTGACAATTTCTTCTTGATACTAATAAAACCAGAATGAATCACGATGTAAGAAGATTGATTTGGACTCATAAATCAGTGGATAGTCAGCCTGAAGTTGAATTAATATCATAGGAGTTATGATGAAGAAGTTATCCCACTTTTAACCGAAGTGATTCCAATTTACCATGTATGGCGAATTGGTAATTTCTTCTTGATACTAATAAAACCAGAATGAATCAAGATGTAAGAAGCTTTATTTGGACTCATAAATCAGTGCAGAATCATCTTGAAGTTGACTCATGATAATAGGAGTTATGATGAAGAAGTTATCCCACTTTTAACCGAAGTTATTTAAGTTTATCCTGTTTGGAGATTTGGCAATTTCTTCTTGATACTAATAAAACCAGAATGAATCACAATGTAAGAATCTTGAGTTTGACTCATTAATCAGTGTAGAATCACCCTGTAGTTGAATCAAGATCATAGGAGTTATGATGAAGAAGTTATCCCACTTTTAACCGAAGTGATTCCAGTTAACCCTGTTTAGAGATTTTGCAATTTCTTCTTGATACTAATAAAACCAGAATGAATCACGATGTAAGAAGTTTTTTTGGACTCATTAATCAGTTTTGAATCACCCTGAAGTTCAATCAAGTTCATAGGAGTTATGATGCATAAGTTATCCCACTTTTAACCGAAGTGATTCCAGTTTACCATGTTTTGAGTTTTGGCAATTTCTTCTTAATTCTAATCAAAACCAGAATGAATCAAGATGTAAGAAGCTTAATTTGGACTCGTAAATCAGTGTATAATCACCATGAAGTTGAATCAAAATCTTAGGAGTTATGATGAAGAAGTTATCCCACTTTTAACCGAAGTGATTCCAGTTTACGCTGTTTGGAGATTTGGAAATTTGATTCTAATCAAACCAGAATGAATCAAGATGTAAGAAGCTTGATTTTCACTCATCAATCAGTACAGAATCCTCCTGAATTAAAATCAATATCATTGGACTTATGATGAAGAAGTTATCCTTCTTTCAATCGAAGTGATTCCAGTTTACCCTGTTTTGTGATTTGGCAATTTCTTCTTAATACTAATAAAACCAGAATGAATCACGATGTAAGAAGCTTGATTTGGACTCATAAATCAGTGCAGAATCATCCTGAAGTTGACTCAATATCATAGGAGTTATGATGAAGAAGTTATCCCACTTTTAACCGAAGTGATTTAAATTTATCCTGTTTGGAGATTTGGCAATTTTTTCTTGATACTAATAAAACCAGAATGAATCACGATGTAAGAAGCTTGAGTTGTCTCATTAATCAGTGTAGAATCACCCTGAAGTTGAATCAAGATCATAGGAGTTATGATGAAGAAGTTATGTCACTTTTAACTGAAATGATTCCAGTTAAACCATGTTTGGAGATTTGACAACTTTTTCTTGATACTAATAAAACCAGAATGAATCAAGATGTAAAAATCTTGATTTGGACTCATTAATCAGTGTAGAATCACCCTGAAGTTGAATCAAGATCATAGGAGTTATGATGAAGAATTTATCCCACTTTTAACCGAAGTGATTCCAGTTTACCCTGTTTGGAGATTTGGCAATTTCTTCTTGATACTAATAAAACAAGAATGAATCACGATGTAAGAAGTTTTTTTGGACTCATTAATCAGTTTAGAATCACCCTGAAGTTGAATCAAGTTCATAGGAATTATGATGAAGAAGTTAACCCACTTTTAACCGAAGTGATTCCAGTTAACCCTGTTTGGAGATTTGACAATTTCTTCTTGATACTAATAAAACCAGAATGAATCACGATGTAAGAAGCTTGATTTGGACTCATTAATCAGTGTAGAATCACCAGAAGTTGAATCAAGATCATAGGAGTTATGATGAAGAAGTTATCCAACTTTTAACCGAAGTGATTCCAGTTTACCCTGTTTGGAGATTTGTCAATTTCTTCTTGGTACTAATAAAACCAGAATGAATCACGATGTAAGAAGTTTTTTTGGACTCATTAATCAGTTTTGAATCACCCTGAAGTTGAATCAAGTTCATAGGAGTTATGATGCATAAGTTATCCCACTTTTAACCGAAGTGATTCCAGTTTACCCTGTTTGGAGATTTGGCAATTTCTTCTTGATTCTAATCAAAACCAGAATGAATCAAGATGTAAGAAGCTTGATTTGGACTCATAAATCAGTGTATAATCACCCTGAAGTTGAATCAAAATCTTAGGAGTTATGATGAAGAAGTTATCCCACTTTTACCTAAGTGATTCCAGTTTACGCTGTTTGGAGACTTGGAAATTTGATTCTAATCAAACCAAAATGAATCAAGATGTAAGAAGCTTTATTTTCACTCATCAATCAGTAGAGAATCCTCCTGACGTAGAATCAATATTATTGGACTTATGATGAAGAAGTTATCCCTCTTTTAACCGAAGTGATTCAAGTTTACCATGTATTGTGATTTGGCAATTTCTTATTGATACTAATAAAACAAGAATGAATCGGAATGTAAGAAGCTTGATTTGGACTCATAAATCAGTGTAGAATCACCCTAAAGTTGAATCAAGATCATAGGAGTTATGATGAAGAAGTTATCCCACTTTTAACAGAAGTGATTCCAGTTTATCCTGTTTGGAGATTTGACAATTTCTTCTTGATACTAATAAAACCAGAATGAATCACGATGTAAGAAGGTTGATTTGGACTCATAAATCAGTGGATAGTCAGCCTGAAGTTGAATTAATATCATAGGAGTTATGATGAAGAAGTTATCCCACTTTTAACCGAAGTGATTCCAATTTACCCTGTATGGAGAATTGGTAATTTCTTCTTGATACTAATAAAACCAGAATGAATCAAGATGTAAAAAGCTTTATTTGGACTCCTAAATCAGTGCAGAATCATCTTGAAGTTGACTCAAGATAATAGGAGTTATGATGAAGAAGTTATCCAACTTTTAACCGAAGTTATTTAAGTTTATCCTGTTTGGAGATTTGGCAATTTTTTCTTGATACTAATAAAACCAGAATGAATCACAATGTAAGAAGCTTGAGTTTGACTCATTAATCAGTGTAGAATCACCCTGAAGTTGAATCAAGATAATAGGAGTTATGATGAAGAAGTTATCCCACTTTTAACCGAAGTGATTCCAGTTAACCCTGTTTGGAGATTTTGCGATTTCTTCTTGATACTAAAAAAACCAGAATGAATCACGATGTAAGAAGTTTTTTGGACTCATTAATCAGTTTTGAATCACCCTGAAGTTGAATCAAGTTCATAGGAGTTATGATGCATAAGTTATCCCACTTTTAACCGAAGTGATTCCAGTTTACCATGTTTTTAGTTTTGGCAATTTCTTCTTAATTCTAATCAAAACCAGAATGAATCAAGATGTAAGAAGCTTAATTTGGACTCATAAATCAGTGTATAATCACCCTGAAGTTGAATCAAAATCTTAGGAGTTATGATGAAGAAGTTATCCCACTTTTAACCGAAGTGATTCCAGTTTACGCTGTTTGGAGATTTGGAAATTTGATTCTAATCAAACCAGAATGAATCAAGATGTAAGAAGCTTGATTTTCACTCATCAATCAGTACAGAATCCTCCTGAATTAGAATCAATATCATTGGACTTATGATGAAGAAGTTATCCCTCTTTCAATCGAAGTGATTCCAGTTTACCCTGTTTTGTGATTTGGCAATTTCTTCTTAATACTAATAAAACCAGAATGAATCACGATGTAAGAAGCTTGATTTGGACTCATAAATCAGTGCAGAATCATCCTGAAGTTGACTCAAGATCATAGGAGTTATGATGAAGAAGTTATCCCACTTTTAACCGAAGTGATTTCAATTTATCCTGTTTGGAGATTTGGCAATTTTTTCTTGAGACTAATAAAACCAGAATGAATCACGATGTAAGAAGCTTGAGTTGTCTCATTAATCAGTGTAGAATCACCCTGAAGTTGAATCAAGATCATAGGAGTTATGATGAAGAAGTTATGTCACTTTTAACCGAAGTGATTCCAATTAAACCTGTTTGGAGATTTGACAACTTTTTCTTGATACTAATAAAACCAGAATGAATCAAGATGTAAAAATCTTGATTTGGACTCATTGATCAGTGTAGAATCACCCTGAAGTTGAATCAAGATCATAGGAGTTATGATGAAGAATTTATCCCACTTTTAACCGAAGTGATTCCAGTTTACCCTGTTTGGAGATTTGGCAATTTCTTCTTGATACTAATAAAAAAAGAATGAATCATGATGTAAGAAGTTTTTTTGGACTCATTAATCAGTTTAGAATCACCCTGAAGTTGAATCAAGTTCATAGGAATTATGATGAAGAAGTTATCCCACTTTTAACCGAAGTGATTCCAGTTAACCCTGTTTGGAAATTTGACAATTTCTTCTTGATACTAATAAAACCAGAATGAATCACAATGTAAGAAGCTTGATTTGGACTCATTAATCAGTGTAGAATCACCCTGAAGTTGAATCAAGATCATAGGAGTTATGATGAAGAAGTTATCCCACTTTTAACCGAAGTGATTCCAGTTTATCCTGTTTGGAGATTTGGCAATTTCTTCTTGGTACTAATAAAACAAGAATGAATCACGATGTAAGAAGTTTTTTTGGACTCATTAATCAGTTTAGAATCACCCTGAAGTTGAATCAAGTTCATAGGAGTTGTGATGCATAAGTTATCCCACTTTTAATCGAAGTGATTTCAGTTTACCCTGTATAGAGAATTGGTAATTTCTTCTTGATTCTAATCAAAATCAATGTATAATCACCCTGAAGTTGAATCAAAATCTTAGGAGTTATGATGTAGAAGTTATCCCACTTTTAGCCGAAGTAATTCCAGTTTACGCTGTTTGGAGATTTGGAAATTTGATTCTAATCAAACCAGAATGAATCAAGATGTAAGAAGCTTGATTTTCACTCATCAATCAGTCGAGAATCCTCTTGAATTAGAATCAATATCATTGGACTTATGATGAAGAAGTTATCCCTCTTTTAACCGAAGTGATTCCAGTTTACCATGTTTTGAGTTTTGGCAATTTCTTCTTAATTCTAATCAAAACCAGGATGAATCAAGATGTAAGAAGCTTAATTTGGACTCATAAATCAGTGTATAATCCCCTGAAGTTGAATCAAAATCTTAGGAGTTATGATGAAGAAGTTATCCCACTTTTAACCGAAGTGATTTCAGTTTACGCTGTTTGGAGATTTGGAAATTTGATTCTAATCAAACCAGAATGAATCAAGATGTAAGAAGCTTGATTTTCACTCATCAATCAGTACAGAATCCTCCTGAATTAGAATCAATATCATTGGACTTATGATGAAGAAGTTATCCCTCTTTCAATCGAAGTGATTCCAGTTTACCCTGTTTTGTGATTTGGCAATTTCTTCTTAATACTAATAAAACCAGAATGAATCACGATGTAAGAAGCTTGATTTGGACTCATAAATCAGTGCAGAATCATCCTGAAGTTGACTCAAGATCATAGGAGTTATGATGAAGAAGTTATCCCACTTTTAACCGAAGTGATTTCAATTTATCCTGTTTGGAGATTTGGCAATTTTTTTTTGATACCAATAAAACCAGAATGAATCACGATGTAAGAAGCTTGAGTTGTCTCATTAATCAGTGTAGAATCATCCTGAAGTTGAATCAAGATCATAGGAGTTATGATGAAGAAGTTATGTCACTTTTAACCGAAGTGATTCCAGTTAAACCTGTTTGGAGATTTGACAACTTTTTCTTGATACTAATAAAACCAGAATGAATCAAGATGTAAAAATCTTGATTTGGACTCATTGATCAGTGTAGAATCACCCTGAAGTTGAATCAAGATCATAGGAGTTATGATGAAGAATTTATCCCACTTTTAACCGAAGTGATTCCAGTTTACCCTGTTTGGAGATTTGGCAATTTCTTCTTGATACTAATAAAACAAGAATGAATCACGATGTAAGAAGTTTTTTTGGACTCATTAATCAGTTTAGAATCACCCTGAAGTTGAATCAAGTTCATAGGAATTATGATGAAGAAATTATCCCACTTTTAACCGAAGTGATTCCAGTTAACCCTGTTTGGAAATTTGACAATTTCTTCTTGATACTAATAAAACCAGAATGAATCACAATGTAAGAAGCTTGATTTGTACTCATTAATCAGTGTAGAATCACCCTGAAGTTGAATCAAGATCATAGGAGTTATGATGAAGAAGTTATCCCACTTTTAACCGAAGTGATTCCAGTTTATCCTGTTTGGAGATTTGGCAATTTCTTCTTGATACTAATAAAACCAGAATGAATCACGATGTAAGAAGTTTTTTTGGACTCATTAATCAGTTTAGAATCACCCTGAAGTTGAATTAAGTTCATAGGAGTTGTGATGCATAAGTTATCCCACTTTTAATCGAAGTGATTCCAGTTTACCCTGTATAGAGAATTGGTAATTTCTTCTTGATTCTAATCAAAATCAGTGTATAATCACCCTGAAGTTGAATCAAAATCTTAGGAGTTATGATGTAGAAGTTATCCCACTTTTAGCCGAAGTAATTCCAGTTTACGCTGTTTGGAGATTTGGAAATTTGATTCTAATCAAACCAGAATGAATCAAGATGTAAGAAGCTTGATTTTCACTCATCAATCAGTAGAAAATCCTCTTGAATTAGAATCAATATCATTGGACTTATGATGAAGAAGTTATCCCTCTTTTAACCGAAGTGATTCCAGTTTACCCTGTTTTGTGATTTGAAAATTTATTCTTAATACTAATAAAACCAGAATGAATCATGATGTAAGAAGCTTGATTTGGACTCATAAATCAATGTAGAATCACCCTAAAGTTGAATCAAGATCATAGAAGTTATGATGAAGAAGTTACCCACTTTTAACCGAAGTGAATCCAGTTTATCATGTTTGGAGATTTGACAATTTCTTCTTGATACTAATAACACCAGAATGAATCACGATGTAAGAAGCTTGATTTGGACTCATTAATCAGTGTAGAATCACCCTGAAGTTGAATCAAGATCATAGGAGTTATGATGAAGAAGTTATCCAACTTTTAACCAAAGTGACTCCAATTTGCCATTTTTGAAGATTTGACAATTTCTTCTTGATTCTAATCATAACAAGAATGAATCAAGATTAAAGAAGCTTGATTTGGACTCATAAATCAGTGGATAATCACCCTGAATTTGAATTAATATCATAGGAGTTATGATGAAGAAGTTATCTCACTTTTAACCGAAGTGATTCCAATTTTCCCTGTATGGAGAATTGGTAATTTCTTCTTGATACTAATAAAACAAGAATGACTCAAGATCTAAGAAGCATGATTTGGACTCATAAATCAGTGCAGAATCATCCTGAAGTTGACTCAAGATCATAGGAGTTATGATGAAGAAGTTATCCCACTTTTAACCGAATTGATTTCAGTTTATCCTGTTTGGAGATTTGGCAATTTCTTCTTGATACTAATAAAACCAGAATGAATCATGATGTAAGAATCTTGATTTGGACTCATTAATCAGTGTAGAATCACCTTGAAGTTGAATCAAGATCATAGGAGTTATGATGAAGAAGTTATCCCACATTTAACCGAAGTGATTCCAGTTAAACATGTTTGGAGATTTGACTATTTTTTCTTGATACTAATAAAACCAGAATGAATCATGATTTAAGAAGCTTAATTTGGACTCATTAATAAGTGTAGAATCACCCTGAAGTTGAATCAAGATCATAGGAGTTATGATGAAGAAGTTATCCCACTTTTAACCGAAGTGATTTCAGTTTACCCTGTTTGGAGATTTGGCAATTTCTTCTTGATTCTAATCAAAATCAGAATGAATCAAGTTGTAAGAAGCCTGATTTGGACTCTTAAATCATTGAATAATCACCCTGAAGTTAAATCAATATCTTAGGAGTTATGATGAAGAAGTTATTCCACTTTTAACCGAAGTGATTCCAGTTTACGCTGTTTGGAGATTTGGAAATTTCTTCTTGATTCTAATCAAACCAGAATGAATCAAGATTTAAGAAGCTTGATTTTAACTCATAAATCAGTGGAGAATCATCCTCAAGTTGAATCAATATCATTGGACTTATGATGAAGAAGTTATCCCTCTTTTAACCGAAGTGATTGTAGTTTACCCTGTTTTGTGATTTGACAATTTCTTCTTGATACTAATAAAACCAGAATGAATCACGATGTAAAAAACTTTTTTTGGACTCAATAGTCAGTGTAGAATCACCCTAAAGTTGTATCAATATCATAGGAGTTATGATGAAGAAGTTATTCCACTTTTAACCGAAGTGATTCCAGTTTACCTTTATGGAGATTTGGTAATTTCTTCTTGATACTATTAAAACCAGAATGAATAACGATGTAAGAAGCTTGATTTGGACTCATAAATGAGTGGATAATCACCCTGAAGTTGAATCAATATCATGGGAGTTATGATGAAGAAGTTATCCCACTTTTAACCGAAGTGATTCCAGTTTACCCTGTTTGGAGATTTGGCAATTTTTTTCTTGATACTAATAAAACCAGAATGAATCACGATGTAAGAAGCTTGGTTTGGAGTCATTAATAAGTGTAGAATCACCCTGAAGTTGAATAAATATCATAGGAGTTATGATGAAGAAGTTATCCCACTTTTAACCGAAGTGATTCCAGTTTACCCTGTTTGGAGATTTGGCAATTTCTTCTTGAAACTAATAAAACCAGAACTAATCACAATGTAAGAAGTTATTTTGTACTCATTAATAAGTGTAGAATCACCCTGAAGTTGAATCAAGATCATAGGAGTTATGATGAAGAAGTTAACACCACTTTTAACCGAAGTGACTCTAGTTTACCCTATTTGGAGATTTGTCAATTTCTTCTTGATTCTAATCAAACCAGAATAAATCAAGATGTTATAATCTTGATTTTGGACTCATAAATCAGTGGATAATCACCCTGATGTTGAATCAATATCATTGGAGTTATGATGAAAAAGTTATCCCACTTTTAACCGAAGTGAATCCAATTTACTCTGTTCGGAGATTTGGCAATTTCTTCTTGATACTAATAAATCCAGAATGAATCACGATGTAAGAAGCTTTATTTGGACTCATAAATCAGTGGATAATCACCCTGAAGTTGAATCAATATCTTAGGAGTTATGATGAAGAATTTATTCCACTTTTAACCGAAGTGATTCCAGTTTACCCTGTTTGGAGATTTGACAATTTCTTCTTGATACTAATAAAACCAAAATGAATCATGATGTAAGAAGCTTGATTTGGACTGATAAATCAGTTTAGAATCACCCTGAAGTTGAATCAAGATCATAAGAGTTATGATGAAGAAATTATCCCACTTTTAACCGAAGTGATTCCAATTTACCATGTTTGGAGATTTGGCATTTCTTCTTGATACTAATAAAACCAGAATGAATCACGATGTAAGAATCTTGATTTGGACTCATTAATCAGTGTAGAATCACCCTGAAGTTGAATCAAGATCATAGGAGTTATGATGAAGAAGTTATCTCACTTTTAACCTAAGTGATTTCAGTTTACCCTGTTTGGAGATTTGGCAATTTCTTCTTGATACTAATAAAACCAGAATGAATCACGATGTAAGAAGTTTTTTTGGACTCATTAATCAGTTTAGAATTACCCTGAAGTTGAATCAAGTTCATAGGAGTTATGATGAAGAAGTTATCCCACTTTTAACCGAAGTGATTCCAGTTTACCCTGTTTGGAGATTTGGCAACTTCTTTTTGATTCTAATCAAAACCAGAATGAATCAAGATGTAAGAAGCTTTATTTGGACTCCTAATCATTGAATAATCACCCTGAAGTTAAATCAATATCTTAGGAGTTATGATGAAGAAGTTATTCCACTTTTAACCGAAGTGATTCCAGTTTACGCTGTTTGGAGATTTGGAAATTTCTTCTTGATTCTAATCAAACCAGAATGAATCAAGATGTAAGAATCTTGATTTTAACTCATAAATCAGGGGAGAATCATCCTCAAGTTGAATCAATATCATTGGACTTATGATGAAGAAGTTCTCTCTTTTAACCGAAGTGATTCTAGTTTACCCTGTTTGGAGATTTGGCAATTTCTTCTTGATACTAATAAAACCAGAATGAATCACGATGTAAGAAGCTTGATTTGGACTCATAAATCAGTGTAGAATCACCCTAAAGTTGAATCAATATCATAGGAGTTATGATGAAGAAGTTATCCCACTTTTAACCGAAGTGATTCCAGTTTACCCTGTTTGGAGATTTGCAATTTCTTCTTGATACTAATAAAACCAGAATGAATCACGATGTAAGAAGCTTGATTTGGACTCATAAATCAGTGGATAATCACCCTGAAGTTGAATCAATATCATAGGAGTTATGATGAAGAAGTTATCCCACTTTTAACCGAAGTGATTCCAGTTTACCCTGTTTGGAGATTTGGCAATTTTTTCTTGATACTAATAAAACCAGAATGAATCACGATGTAAGAAGCTTGATTTGGACTCATTAATCAGTGTAGAATCACCCTGAAGTTGAATCAAGATCATAGGAGTTATGATGAAGAAGTCGTCCCACTTTTAACCGAAGTATTTCCAGTTTACCCTGTTTGGAGATTTGACAATTTCTTCTTGATACTAATAAAACTAGAATGAATCACGATGTAAGAATTTTTTTTGGACTCATTAATCAGTGTAGAATCACCCTGAAGTTGAATCAAGATCATAGGAGTTATGATGAAGAAGTTAACACCACTTTTAACCGAAGTGACTCCAGTTTACCCTATTTGGAGATTTGACAATTTCTTCTTGATTCTAATCAAACCAGAATGAATCAAGATGTAAGAATCTTGATTTTGGACTCATAAATCAGTGGATAATCACCCTGATGTTGAATCAATATCATTGGAGTTATGATGAAAAAGTTATCCCACTTTTAACCGAAGTGATTCCAGTTTACCCTGTTCGGAGATTTGACAATTTCTTCTTGATACTAATAAAACCAGAATGAATCACGATGTAAGAAGCTTGATTTGGACTGATAAATCAGATTAGAAACACCCTGAAGTTGAATCAAGATCATAGGAGTTATGATGAAGAAGTTATCCCACTTTTAACCGAAGTGATTCCAGTTTACCCTGTTTGGAGATTTGACAATTTCTTCTTGATACTAATAAAACCAGAATGAATCACGATGTAAGAAGCTTGATTTGGACTCATAAATCAGTGTAGAATCACCCTGAAGTTGAATCAAGATCATAGGAGTTATGATGAAGAAGTTATCCCACTTTTAACCGAAGTGATTCCAGTTTACCCTGTTTGGAGATTTGGCAATTTCTTCTTGATACTAATAAAACCAGAATGAATCACGATGTAAGAAGCTTGATTTGGATCATAAATCAGTGTAGAATCACCCTGAAGTTGAATCAAGATCATAGGAGTTATGATGAAGAAGTTATCCCACTTTTAACCGAAGTGATTCCAGTTTACCTGTTTGGAGATTTGGCAATTTCTTCTTGATACTAATAAAACCAGAATGAATCACGATGTAAGAAGCTTGATTTGGACTCATAAATCAGTGGATAATCACCCTGAAGTTGAATCAATATCATAGGAGTTATGATGAAGAAGTTATCCCACTTTTAACCGAAGTGATTCCAGTTTACCCTGTATGGAGAATTGATAATTTCTTCTTGATACTAATAAAACCAGAATGAATCAAGATGTAAGAAGCTTGATTTGGACTCATAAATCAGTGCAGAATCATCCTGAAGTTGAATCAAGATCATAGGAGTTATGATGAAGAAGTTATCCCACTTTTAAACCGAAGTGATTTCAGTTTATCCTGTTTGGAGATTTGACAATTTCTTCTTGATACTAATAAAACCAGAATGAATCACGATGTAAGAAGCTTGATTTGGACTCATTAATCAGTGTAGAATCACCTTGAAGTTGAATCAAGATCATAGGAGTTATGATGAAGAAGTTATCCCACTTTTAACCGAAGTGATTCCAGTTAAACCTGTTTGGAGATTTGACAATTTTTTCTTGATACTAATAAAACTAGAATGAATCACGATGTAAGAAGCTTGATTTGGACTCATTAATCAGTGTAGAATCACCCTGAAGTTGAATCAAGATCATAGGAGTTATGATGAAGAAGTTATCCCACTTTTAACCGAAGTGATTCCAGTTTACCCTGTTTGGAGATTTGGCAATTTCTTCTTGATACTAATAAAACCAGAATGAATCACGATGTAAGAAGCTTGATTTTGGACTCATTAATCAGTGTAGAATCACCCTGAAGTTGAATCAAGTTCATAGGAGTTATGATGAAGAAGTTATCCCACTTTTAACCGAAGTGATTCCAGTTTACCCTGTTTGGAGATTTGGCAATTTCTTCTTGATACTAATAAAACCAGAATGAATCAAGATGTAAGAAGCTTGATTTGGACTCATAAATCAGTGTATAATCACCCTGAAGTTGAATCAATATCATAGGAGTTATGATGAAGAAGTTATCCCACTTTTAACCGAAGTGATTCTAGTTTACCCTGTTTGGAGATTTGGCAATTTCTTCTTGATACTAATAAAACCAGAATGAATCACGATGTAAGAAGCTTGATTTGGACTCATTAATCAGTGTAGAATCACCCTGAAGTTGAATCAAGATCATAGGAGTTATGATGAAGAAGTTATCCCACTTTTAACCGAAGTGATTCCAGTTTACCCTGTTTGGAGATTTGGCAATTTCTTCTTGATACTAATAAAACCAGAATGAATCACGATGTAAGAAGTTTTTTTGGACTCATTAATCAGTGTAGAATCACCCTGAAGTTGAATCAAGATCATAGGAGTTATGATGAAGAAGTTAACCCACTTTTAACCGAAGTGATTCCAGTTTACCCTATTTGGAGATTTGGCAATTTCTTCTTGATTCTAATCAAACCAGAATAAATCAAGATGTAAGAATCTTGATTTGGACTCATAAATCAGTGGATAATCACCCTGAAGTTGAATCAATATCATAGGAGTTATGATGAAGAAGTTATCCCACTTTTAACCGAAGTGAATCCAGTTTACCCTGTTTGGAGATTTGGTAATTTCTTCTTGATACTAATAAAACCAGAATGAATCACGATGTAAGAAGCTTTATTTGGACTCATAAATCAGTGGATAATCACCCTGAAGTTGAATCAATATCATAGGAGTTATGATGAAGAAGTTATCCCACTTTTAACCGAAGTGATTCCAGTTTACCCTGTTTGGAGATTTGGACAATTTCTTCTTGATACTAATAAAACCAGAATGAATCATGATGTAAGAAGCTTGATTTGGACTCATTAATCAGTGTAGAATCACCCTGAAGTTGAATCAAGATCATAGGAGTTATGATGAAGAAGTTATCCCACTTTTAACCGAAGTGATTCCAGTTTACCCTGTTTGGAGATTTGGCAATTTCTTCTTGATACTAATAAAACCAGAATGAATCACGATGTAAGAAGTTTTTTTGGACTCATTAATCAGTTTTGAATCACCCTGAAGTTGAATCAAGTTCATAGGAGTTATGATGAAGAAGTTATCCCACTTTTAACCGAAGTGATTCCAGTTTACCCTGTTTGGAGATTTGGCAATTTCTTCTTGATTCTAATCAAAACCAGAATGAATCAAGATGTAAGAAGCTTGATTTGGACTCATAAATCAGTGGATAATCACCCTGAAGTTGAATCAATATCATAGGAGTTATGATGAAGAAGTTATCCCACTTTTAACCGAAGTGATTTCAGTTTACCCTGTTTGGAGATTTGGCAATTTCTTCTTGATACTAATAAAACCAGAATGAATCACGATGTAAGAAGCTTGATTTGGACTCATAAATCAGTGTAGAATCACCCTGAAGTTGAATCAAGATCATAGGAGTTATGATGAAGAAGTTATCCCACTTTTAACCGAAGTGATTCCAGTTTACCCTGTTTGGAGATTTGGCAATTTCTTCTTGATACTAATAAAACCAGAATGAATCACGATGTAAGAAGCTTGATTTGGACTCATTAAATCATTTAGAATCACCCTGAAGTTGAATCAATATCATAGGAGTTATGATGAAGAAGTTATCCCACTTTTAACCGAAGTGATTCCAGTTTACCCTGTTTGGAGATTTGGCAATTTCTTCTTGATACTAATAAAACCAGAATGAATCACGATGTAAGAAGCTTGATTTGGACTCATAAATCAGTGGATAATCACCCTGAAGTTGAATCAATATCATAGGAGTTATGATGAAGAAGTTATCCCACTTTTAACCGAAGTGATTCCAGTTTACCCTGTTTGGAGATTTGGCAATTTCTTCTTGATACTAATAAAACCAGAATGAATCACGATGTAAGAAGCTTGATTTGGACTCATTAATCAGTGTAGAATCACCCTGAAGTTGAATCAAGATCATAGGAGTTATGATGAAGAAGTTATCCCACTTTTAACCGAAGTGATTCCAGTTTACCCTGTTTGGAGATTTGGCAATTTCTTCTTGATACTAATAAAACCAGAATGAATCACGATGTAAGGATTTTTTTTGGACTCATTAATCAGTGTAGAATCACCCTGAAGTTGAATCAAGATCATAGGAGTTATGATGAAGAAGTTAACACCACTTTTAACCGAAGTGACTCCAGTTTACCCTATTTGGAAATTTGGCAATTTCTTCTTGATTCTAATCAAACCAGAACAAATCAAGATGTAAGAATCTTGATTTTGGACTCATAAATCAGTGGATAATCACCCTGATGTTGAATCAATATCATTGGAGTTATGATGAAGAAGTTATCCCACTTTTAACCGAAGTGAATCCAGTTTACCCTGTTCAGAGATTTGGCAATTTCTTCTTGATACTAATAAATCCAGAATGAATCACGATGTAAGAACATTTATTTGGACTCATAAATCAGTGGATAATCACCCTGAAGTTGAATCAATATCTTAGGAGTTATGATGAAGAAGTTATCCCACTTTTAACCGAAGTGATTCCAGTTTACCCTGTTTGGAGATTTGACAATTTCTTCTTGATACTAATAAAACCAGAATGAATCACGATGTAAGAAGCTTGATTTGGACTCATAAATCAGTGTAGAATCACCCTGAAGTTGAATCAAGATCATAGGAGTTATGATGAAGAAGTTATCCCACTTTTAACCGAAGTGATTCAGTTTACCCTGTTTGGAGATTTGGCAATTTCTTCTTGATACTAATAAAACCAGAATGAATCACGATGTAAGAAGCTTGATTTGGACTCATAAATCAGTGTAGAATCACCCTGAAGTTGAATCAAGATCATAGGAGTTATGATGAAGAAGTTATCCCACTTTTAACCGAAGTGATTCCAGTTTACCCTGTTTGGAGATTTGGTAATTTCTTCTTGATACTAATAAAACCAGAATGAATCAAGATGTAAGAAGATTGATTTGGACTCATAAATCAGTGAGAATCACCCTGAAGTTGAATCAAGATCATAGGAGTTATGATGAAGAAGTTATCTCACTTTTAACCGAAGTGATTTCAGTTTACCCTGTTTGGAGATTTGGCAATTTTTTCTTGATACTAATAAAACCAGAATGGATCGGGATGTAAGAAGCTTGATTTGGACTCATTAATCAGTGTAGAATCACCTTGAAATTGAATCAAGATCATAGGAGTTATGATGAAGAAGTTATCCCACTTTTAACCGAAGTGATTCCAGTTAAACTTGTTTGGAGATTTGACAATTTTTTCTTGATACTAATAAAACCAGAATGAATCACGATGTAAGAAGCTTGATTTGGACTCATTAATCAGTGTAGAATCACCCTGAAGTTGAATCAAGATCATTGGAGTTATGATGAAGAAGTTATCCCACTTTTAACCGAAGTGATTCCAGTTTACCCTGTTTGGAAATTTGGCAATTTCTTCTTGATACTAATAAAACCAGAATGAATCACGATTTAAGAAGTTTTTTGGACTCATTAATCAGTTTATAATCACCCTGAAGTTGAATCAAGTTCATAGGAATTATGATGAAGAAGTTATCCCACTTTTAACCGAAGAGATTCCAGTTTACCCTGTTTGGAGATTTGGCAATTAATTCTTGATTGTAATCAAAACCAGAATGAATAAAGATGTAAGAAGCTTGATTTGGACTCATTAATCAGTGTATAATCACCCTGAAGTTGAATCAATATCATAGGAGTTATGATGAAGAAGTTATCCCACTTTTAACCGAAGTGATTCCAGTTTACCCTGTTTGGAGATTTGGCAATTTCTTCTTGATACTAATAAAACCAGAATGAATCACGATGTAAGAAGCTTGATTTGGACTCATTAATCAGTGCAGAATCACCCTAAAGTTGAATCATGATCATAGGAGTTATGATGAAGAAGTTATCCCACTTTTAACCGAAGTGATTCCAGTTTACCCTTTTTGGAGATTTAGCACTTTCTTTTTGATACTAATAAACCCAGAATGAATCACGATTTAAGAAGCTTGATTTGGACTCATAAATCAGTGGATAACCACCCTAAAGTTGAATCAATATCACAGGAGTTATGATAAAGAAGTTATCCCACTTTTAACCGAAGTGATTCCAGTTTGCCATGTTTGGAGATTTGGGAATTTATTCTTGATACTAATAAAACCAGAATGAATCACGATGTAAGAAGCTTGATTTGGACTCATTAATCAGCGTAGAATCACCATGAAGTTGAATCAATATCATTGGACTTATGATTAAGAAGTTTTCCCACTTTTAACCGTAGTGATTCCAGTTTACCCTGTTTGGAGATTTGGCAATTTCTTCTTGATAATAATAAAACCAGAATGAATCACGATGTAAGAAACTTTATCTGGACTCATAAATCAGTGTCGAATCACCCTGAAGTTGAATCAATATCATTGGACTTATGATGAAGAAGTTATCCCACTTTTAACCGAAGTGATTCCAGTTTGTCCTGTTTGGAGATTTGGGAATTTATTCTTGATACTAATAAAACCAGAATGAATCACGATGTAAGAAGCTTGATTTGGACTAATTAATCAGTGTTGAATCACCCTGAAGTTAAATCAAGATCATAGGAGTTATGATGAAGAAGTTGTCCCACTTTTAACCGAACTCATTCCAGTTTACCCTGTTTGGAGATTTGGCAATTTCTTCTTGATACTAATAAAACCAGAATGAATCACGATGTAAGAATTTTTTTTGGACTCATTAATAAGTGTAGAATCACCCTGAAGTTGAATCAAGATCATAGGAGTTATGATGAAGAAGTTAACACCACTTTTAACCGAAGTGACTCCAGTTTACCCTATTTGGAGATTTGGCAATTTCTTCTTGATTCTAATCAAACCAGAATAAATAAAAATGTAAGAATCTTTATTTTGGACTCATAAATCAGTGGATAATCACCCTGAAGTTGAATCAATATTATTGGAGTTATGATGAAGACGTTATCCAAGTTTTAACCGAAGTGAATCCAGTTGACCCTGTTTGGAGATTTGGCAATTTCTTCTTTATACTAATAAATCCAGAATGAATCACGATGTAAGAAGATTTATTTGGACTCATAAATCAGTGGATAATCACCCTGAAGTTGAATCAATATCTTAGGAGTTATGATGAAGAAGTTGTCCCACTTTTAACCGAAGTGATTCCAGTTTACCCTATTTGGAGATTTGGCAATTTCTTCTTGATACTAATAAAACCAGAATGAATCACGATGTAAGAATTTTTTTTGGACTCATTAATCAGTGTAGAATCACCCTGAAGTTGAATCAAGATCATAGGAGTTATGATGAAGAAGTTAACACCACTTTTAACCGAAGTGACTCCACTTTACCCTATTTGGAAATTTTGCAATTTCTTCTTGATACTAATAAAACCAGAATGAATCACGATGTAAGAAGCTTTATTTGGACTCATAAATCATCGTATAATCACCCTGTAGTTGAATCAATATCTTAGGAGTTATGATGAAGAAGTTATTCCAGTTTTAACCGAAGTGATTCCAGTTTACCCTGTTTGGAGATTTGGCAATTTCTTCTTGATACTAATAAAACCAGAATGAATAATTATGTAAGAAGCTTGATTTAGACTCATAAATCAGTGTATAATCACCCTAAAGTGGAATCAAGATAATAGGAGTTATGATGAAGAAGTTATCCCACTTTTAACCGAAGTGATTCCAGTTTACCCTGTATGGAGAATTGGTAATTTCTTCTTGATACTAATAAAACCAGAATGAATCAAGATGTAAGAAGCTTTATTTGGACTCATAAATCAATGCAGAATCATCTTGAAGTTTAATCAAGATCATAGGAGTTATGATGAAGAAGTTATCCCACTTTTAACCGAAGTGATTTCAGTTTCCCTGTTTGGAGATTTGGCAATTTCTTCTTGATACTAATAAAACTAGAATGAATCGGGATGTAAGAAGCTTGTTTTGGACTCATTAATCAGTGTAGAATCACCTTGAAATTGAATCAACATCATAGGAGTTATGATGAAGAAGTTATCCCACTTTTGACCGAAGTGATTCCAGTTAAACATGTTTGGAAATTTGACAATTTTTTCTTGATACTAATAAAACCAGAATGAATCACGATGTAAGAAGCTTGATTTGGAGTCATTAATCAGTGTAGAATCACCCTGAAGTTGAATCAAGATCATAGGAGTAATGATGAAGAAGTTATCCCACTTTTAACCGAAGTGATTCCAGTTTACCCTGTTTGGAGATTTGGCAATTTCTTCTTGATACTAATAAAACCAGAATAAATCACAATGTAAGAAGTTTTTTGGATTCATTAATCAGTTTAGAATCACCCTGAAGTTGAATCAAGTTCATAGGAGTTATGATGAAGAAGTTATCCAACTTTTAACCGAAGTGATTCCAGTTTACCCTGTTTGGAGATTTGGCAATTTCTTCTTGATTCTAATCAAAACCAGAATGAATCAAGATGTAAGAAGATTTATTTGGACTCATAAATCATTGTATAATCACCCTGTAGTTGAATCAATATCTTAGGAGTTATGATGAAGAAGTTATTCCACTTTTAACCGATGTGATTCCAGTTTACCCTATTTGGAGATTTGGCAATTTCTTCTTGATTCTAATCAAACCAGAATGAATCAAGATGTAAGAATCTTGATTTTGGACTCATAAATCATTGGATAATCACCCTGAAGTTGAATCAATATCATAGGAGTTATGATGAAGAAGTTATCCCACTTTTAACCGAAGTGAATCTAGTTTACCCTGTTCGGAGATTTGGCAATTTCTTCTTGATACTAATAAAACTAGAATGAATCACGATGTAAGAAGCTTTATTTGAACTCATAAATCAGTGGATAATCACCCTGAAGTTGATTTAATATCTTAGGAGTTATGATGGAGAAGTTATTCCACTTTTAACCGAAGTGATTCCAGTTTACCCTGTTTGGGGATTTGGCAATTTCTTCTTGATACTAATAAAACCAGAATGAATCACGATGAAAGAAGCTTGATTTGGACTCATAAATCAGTTTAGAATCACCCTGAAGTTGAATCAAGATCATAGGAGTTATAATGAAGAAATTATCCCTCTTTTAACCGAAGTGATTCCAGTTTATCCTGTTTGGAGATTTGGCAATTTCTTCTTGATACTAATAAAACCAGAATGAATCACGTTGTAAGAAGCTTGATTAAGACTCATAAGTCAGTGTAGAATAACCCTAAAGTTGAATCAAGATCATAGGAGTTATGATGAACAAGTTATCCCACTTTTAAACGAAGTGATTCCAGTTTACCCTGTTTGGAGATTTGGCAATTTATTTTTGATAATAATAAAACCAGAATAAATCACGATGTAAGAAGCTTGATTTGGACTCATAAATCAGTGGATAATCACCCTGAAGTTGAATCAATATCATTGGAGTTATGATGAAGAAGTTATCCCACTTTTAACCGAAGTGATTCCAGTTTACCCTGTATGGAGAATTGGTAATTTCTTCTTCATAATAATAAAACCAGAATGAATCACGATGTAAGAAGCTTTATTTGGATTCATAAATAAGTGGATAATCACCCTGAAGTTGAATCAATATCATTGGAGTTATGATGAACAAGTTATTCCACTTTTAACTGAAGTGATTCCTGTTTACCCTTTTTGGAGATATGGCTATTACTTCTTGATACTAATAAAACCAGAATGAATCACGATGTAAGAAGCTTGATTTGGACTCATAAATCAGTTTAGAATCACCCTGAAGTTGAATCAAGATCATAGGAGTTATGATGAAAAAATTATCCCACTTTTAACCGAAGTGATTCCAGTTTACCCTGTTTGGAGAGTTGGCAATTTCTTCTTGATACTAATAAAACCAGAATGAATCACGATGTATGAATCTTGATTTAGACTCATAAATCAGTGTAGAATCACCCTAAAGTTGAATCAAGATCATAGGAGTTATGATGAAGAAGTTATCCCACTTTTAACCAAAGTGATTCCAGTTTACTCTGTATGGAGAATTGGTAATTTCTTCTTGATACTAATAAAACCAGAATAAATCACGATGTAAGATTCTTGATTTGGACTCATTAATCAGTGCAGAATCACCCAAAAGTTGAATCAAGATCATAGGAGTTATGATGAAGAAGTTATCCCACTTTTAACCGAAGTGATTCTAGTTTACCCTGTATGGAGAATTGGTAATTTCTTCTTGATACTAATAAAACCAGAATGAATCAAGATGTAAGAAGCTTGATTTGGACCCATAAATCAGTGCAGAATCATCCTGAAGTTGAATCAAGAGCATAGGAGTTATGATGAAGAAGTTATCCCACTTTTAACCGAAGTGATTCCAGTTTATCCTGTTTGGAGATTTGACAATTTCTTTTTGATTATAATCAAAACCAGAATGAATCAAGATGTAAGAAGCTTGATTTGGACTCATAAATAATTGTATAATCACCCTGTAGTTGAATCAATATCTTAGGAGTTATGATGAAGAAGTTATTCCACTTTTAACCGAAGTGATTCAAGTTTACCCTGTTTGGAGATTTGGCAATTTCTTCTTGATACTAATAAAACCAGAATGAATCATGATGTAAGAAGCTTGATTTAGACTCATAAATCAGTGGATAATCACCCTGAAGTTGAATCAATATCATAGGAGTTATGATGGAGAAGTTATTCCACTTTTAACCGAATTGATTCCAGTTTACCCTGTATGGAGAATTGGTAATTTCTTCTTCATAATAATAAAGCCAGAATGAATAAAGATGTAAGAAGCTTGATTTGGACTCATAAATCCGTGCAGAATCATCATGAAGTTGAATCAAGATCATAGGAGTTTTGATGAAGAAGTTATCCCACTTTTAACCGATGTGAATCCAGGTTACCATGTTTGTAGATTTGGCAATTTCTTCTTGATACTAATAAAACCAGAATGAATCACGATGTAAGAAGCTTTATTTGGACTCATTAATCAGTGTAGAATCACCTTGAAGTTGAATCAAGATCATAGGAGTTATGATGAAGAAGTTATCCCACTTTTAACCTAAGTGATTCCAGTTTACCCTGTTTGGAGATTTGGCAATTTCTTCTTGATACTAATAAAACTAGAATGAATCACGATGTAAGAAGCTTGATTTGGACTCATAAATCAGTTTAGAATCACCCTGAAGTTGAATAAAGATCATAAGAGTTATGATAAAGAAGTTGTCCCACTTTTAACCGAAGTGACTCCAGTTTACCCTATTTGGTGATTTGGCAATTTCTTCTTGATTCTAATCAGACCAGAATGAATCAAGATGTAAGAATATTGATCTTGGACTCATAAATCAGTGGATAATCACCCTGAAGTTGAATCGATATCATAGGAGTTATGATGAAGAAGTTATCCTAGTTTTAACCGAAGTAAATCCTGTTTACCCTGTTAGGAGATTTGACAATTTCTTCTTGATATTAATAAAACCAGAATGAATCAAGATGTAAGAAGCTTTATTTGGAATCATAAATCACTTTAGAATCACCATGAAGTTTAATCAAGAGCATAGGAGTTATGATGAAGAAGTTATCCCACTTTTAACCGAAGTGATTCCAGTTTGTCCTGTTTAGATATTTGGCAATTACTTCGTGATACTAATAAAACCAGAATGTATCACGATGTAAGAAGCTTGATTTGTACTCATAGACCAGTGTAGAATCACCCTGAAATTGATTCAAGTTCATAGGAGATTTGGCAATTTCTTCTTGATACTAATAAAACCAGAATGAATCACGATGTAAGAAGATTTATTTGGACTCATTAATCAGTGTAGAATCACTCTGAAGTTGAATGAAGATCATAGGAGTTATGATGAAGAAGTTATCCCACTTTTAACAGAAGTGATTCCAGTTTACCCTGTTTGGAGATTTGGCAATTTCTTCTTGATACAAATATAACCAGAATGTATCACGATGTAAGAAGCTTGATTTGGTCTCATAATTCAGTTTAGAGTCACCCTGAAGTTGAATCAAGATCATAGGAGTTATGATGAAGAAGTTATCCCACTTTTAACCGAAGTGATTCCAGTTTGTCCTGTTTGGATATTTGGCAATTACTTCGTGATACTAATAAAACCAGAAAGTATCACGATGTAAGAAGCTTGATTTGTACTCATAGACCAGTGTAGAATTACCCTGAAATTGATTCAAGTTCTTAGGAGTTATGATAAGAAGTTATCCCACTTTTAACCGAAGTGATTCCTGTTTACCCTGTTTGGAGATTTAGCAATTTCTTCTTGATACTAATAAAACCAGAATGAATCACGATGTAAGAAGATTTATTTGGACTCATTAATCAGTGTAAAATCACTCTGAAGTTGAATGAAGATCATAGGAGTTATGATGAAGAAGTTATCCCACTTTTAACCGAAGTGATTCCAGTTTACCCTGTTTGGAGATTTGGCAATTTATTCTTGATACAAATAAAACCAGAATGTATCACGATGTAAGAAGCTTGATTTGGTCTCATAATTCAGTTTAGAATCACCCTGAAGTTGAATCAAGATCATAGGAGTTATGATGAAGAATTATCCCACTTTTAACTGAAATGATTCCAGTTTACCTTGTTTGGAGATTTGGCAATTTCTTCCTGATACTAATAAAACCAGAATGAATCATGATGTAAGAAGCTTGATTTAGACTCATAAATCAGTGTAGAGTCACCCTAAAGTTGAATCAAGATCATAGGAGTTATGATGAAGAAATTATCTCATTTTTAAATGAACTGATTCCAGTTTACCCTGTTTGGAGATTTGACATATTCTTCATGATACTAATAAAACCAGAATGAATCACGATGTAAGAAGCTTGATTTGGCCTCATAAATAAGTGGATAATGACCCTGAAGTTGAATCAATATCATAGGAGTTATGATGAAGAAGTTATCCCACTTTTAACCGAAGTGATTCCAGTTTACCCTTTATGGAGAATTGGTAATTTCTTCTTCATAATAATAAAACCAGAATGAATCAAGATGTAAGAAGCTTGATTTGGAATCATAAATCAGTGCAGAATCATCCTGAAGTTGACTCAAGATCATAGGAGTTATGATGAAGAAGTTATCCCACTTTTAACCGAAGTGATTCCAGGTTACCCTGTTTGGAGATTTGGCAATTTCTTCTTGATACTAATAAAACCAGAATGAATCACGATGTAAGAAGCTTTATTTGGATTCATAAATAAGTGGATAATCACCCTGAAGTTGAATCAATATATTAGGAGTTATGATGAAGAAGTTATCCCACTTTTAACCGAAGTGATTCCAGTTTACTCTGTATGGAGAATTGGTAATTTCTTCTTGATACTAATAAAACCAGAATGAATCACGATGTAAGATTCTTGATTTCGACTCATTAATCAGTGCAGAATCACCGTAAAGTTGAATCAAGATCATAGGAGTTATGATGAAGAAGTTATCACACTTTTAACCGAAGTGATTCTAGTTTACCCTGTATGGAGAATTGGTAATTTGTTCTTGATACTAATAAAACCAGAATGAATCACGATTCAAGAAGCTTGATTTGGACCCATAAATCAGTGCAGAATCACCCTGAAGTTGAATCAATATCATAGGAGTTATGATGAAGAAGTTATCCCACTTTTAACCGAAGTGATTCCAGTTTACCCTTTATGGAGAATTGGTAATTTCTTCTTGATAATAATAAAAACAGAATGAATCAAGATGTACGAAACTTGATTTGGACTCATAAATCAGTACAGAATCATCCTGAAGTTGAATCAAGATCATAGGAGTTATGATGAAGAAATTATCCCACTTTTAACCGAAGTGATTCCAGGTTACCATGTTTGGAGATTTGACAATTTCTTCTTGATACTAATAAAACCAGAATGAATCACGATGTAAGATTCTTGATTTGGACTCATTAATCAGCGCAGAATCACCCTAAAGTTGAATTAAGATCATAGGAGTTATGATGAAGAAGTTATCCCACTTTTAACCGAAGTGATTCTAGTTTACCCTTTGTGGAGAATTGGTAATTTATTCTTGATACTAATAAAACCAGAATGAATCACGATTTAAGAAGCTTGATTTGGACCCATAAATCAGTGCAGAATCACCCTGAAGTTGAATCAAGATCATAGGAGTTATGATGAAGAAGTTATCCCACTTTTAACCGAAGTGATTCCAGTTTACCCTGTTTGGAGATTTGGCAATTTCTTCTTGATACTAATAAAACCAGAATGAATCACGATGTAAGAAGTTTTTTGGACTCATTAATCAGTTTAGAATCACCCTGAAGTTGAATCAAGTTCTTAGGAGTTATGATGAAGAAGTTATCCCACTTTTAACCGAAGTGATTCCAGGTTACCCTGTTTGGAGATTTGGCAATTTCTTCTTGATACTAATAAAACCAGAATGAATCACGATGTAAGAAGATTTATTTGGTCTCATAATTCAGTTTAGAATCACCCTGAAATTGATTCAAGTTCATAGGAGTTATGATAAGAAGTTATCCCACTTTTAACCGAAGTGATTCCTGTTTACCCTGTTTGGAGATTTGGCAATTTCTTCTTGATACTAATAAAACCAGAATGAATCACGATGTAAGAAGATTTATTTGGACTCATTAATCAGTGTAAAATCACTCTGAAGTTGAATGAAGATCATAGGAGTTATGATGAAGAAGTTATCCCACTTTTAACCGAAGTGATTCCAGTTTACCCTGTTTGGAGATTTGGCAATTTATTCTTGATACAAATAAAACCAGAATGTATCACGATGTAAGAAGCTTGATTTGGTCTCATAATTCAGTTTAGAATCACCCTGAAGTTGAATCAAGATCATAGGAGTTATGATGAAGAATTATCCCACTTTTAACTGAAATGATTCCAGTTTACCTTGTTTGGAGATTTGGCAATTTCTTCCTGATACTAATAAAACCAGAATGAATCACGATGTAAGAAGCTTTATTTGGATTCATAAATAAGTGGATAATCACCCTGAAGTTGAATCAATATATTAGGAGTTATGATGAAGAAGTTATCCCACTTTTAACCGAAGTGATTCCAGTTTACTCTGTATGGAGAATTGGTAATTTCTTCTTGATACTAATAAAACCAGAATGAATCACGATGTAAGATTCTTGATTTGGACTCATTAATCAGTGCAGAATCACCCTAAAGTTGAATCAAGATCATAGGAGTTATGATGAAGAAGTTATCACACTTTTAACCGAAGTGATTCTAGTTTACCCTGTATGGAGAATTGGTAATTTGTTCTTGATACTAATAAAACCAGAATGAATCACGATTTAAGAAGCTTGATTTGGACCCATAAATCAGTGCATAATCACCCTGAAGTTGAATCAATATCATAGGAGTTATGATGAAGAAGTTATCCCACTTTTAACCGAAGTGATGCCAGTTTACCCTTTATGGAGAATTGGTAATTTCTTCTTGATAATAATAAAAACAGAATGAATCAAGATGTAAGAAGCTTGATTTGGACTCATAAATCAGTGCAGAATCATCCTGAAGTTGAATCAAGATCATAGGAGTTATGATGAAGAAGTTATCCCACTTTTAACCGAAGTGATTCCAGGTTACCATGTTTGGAGATTTGACAATTTCTTCTTGATACTAATAAAACCAGAATGAATCACGATGTAAGATTCTTGATTTGGACTCATTAATCAGCGCAGAATCACCCTAAAGTTGAATTAAGATCATAGGAGTTATGATGAAGAAGTTATCCCACTTTTAACCGAAGTTATTCTAGTTTACCCTTTATGGAGAATTGGTAATTTATTCTTGATACTAATAAAACCAGAATGAATCACGATTTAAGAAGCTTGATTTGGACCCATAAATCAGTGCAGAATCACCCTGAAGTTGAATCAAGATCATAGGAGTTATGATGAAGAAGTTATCCCACTTTTAACCGAAGTGATTCCAGTTTACCCTGTTTGGAGATTTGGCAATTTCTTCTTGATACTAATAAAACCAGAATGAATCACGATGTAAGAAGTTTTTTGGACTCATTAATCAGTTTAGAATCACCCTGAAGTTGAATCAAGTTCTTAGGAGTTATGATGAAGAAGTTATTCCACTTTTAATCGAAGTGATTCCAGTTTATCCTGTTTGGAGATTTGACAATTTCTTCTTGATACTAATAAAACCAGAATGAATCATGATGTAAGAATCTTGATTTGGACTCATAAATCAGTGGATAATCACCCTGAAGTTGAATCAATATCATAGGAGTTATGATGAAGAAGTTATCCCACTTTTAACCGAAGTGATTCCAGTTTACCCTGTATAGAGAATTGGTAATTTCTTCTTCATAATAATAAAACCAGAATGAATAAAGATGTAAGAAGATTTATTTGGACTCATAAATCAGTGCAGAATCATCCTGAAGTTGAATCAAGATCATAGGAGTTATTATGAAGAAGTTATCCCACTTTTAACCGAAGTGATTCCAGGTTACCCTTTTTGGAGATTTGGCAATTTATTCTTGATACTAATAAATCCAGAATGAATCACGATGTAAGAAGCTTGATTTGGACTCATAAATCAGTTTAGAATCACCCTGAAGTTGAATCAAGATCATAAGAGTTATGATGAAGAAGTTATCCCACTTTTAACCGAAGTGACTCCAGTTTACCCTATTTGGTGATTTGGCAATTTCTTCTTGATGCTAATCAAACCAGAAAGAATCAAGATGTAAGAATATTTATCTTGGACTCATAAATCAGTGGATAATCACCCTGAAGTTGAATCGATATCATAGGAGTTATGATGAAGAAGTTATCCCAGTTTTAACCGAAGTAAATCATGTTTACCCTGTTAGGAGATTTGACAATTTCTTCTTGATACTAATAAAACCAGAATGAATCACGATGTAAGTAGCTTTATTTGGAATCATAAATCACTTTAGAATCACCCTGAAGTTTTATTAAGATCATAGGAGTTATGATGAAGAAGTTATCCCACTTTTAACCGAAGTGATTCCAGTTTGTCCTGTTTGGAGATTTGGCAATTACTTCATGATACTAATAAAACCAGAATGATTCACGATGTAAGAAGCTTGATTTGTACTCATAGACCAGTGTAGAATCACCCTGAAATTGATTTATGTTCATAGGAGTTATGATAAGAAGTTATCCCACTTTTAACCGAAGTGATTCCTGTTTACCCTGTTTGGAGATTTGGCAATTTCTTCTTGATACTAATAAAACCAGAATGAATCACGATGTAAGAAGATTTATTTGGACTCATTAATCAGTGTAGAATCACTCTGAAGTTGAATGAAGATCATAGGAGTTATGATGAAGAAGTTATCCCACTTTTAACCAATGTGATTCTAGTTTACCCTGTTTGGAGATTTGGCAATTTCTTCATGATACAAATAAAACCAGAATGTATCACGATGTAAGAAGCTTTATTTGGACTCATAATTCAGATTAGAATCATCCTGAAGTTGAATCAAGATCATAGGAGTTATTATGAAGAAGTTATCCCACTTTTAACCGAAGTGATTCCAGTTTACCTTGTTTGGAGATTTGGCAATTTCTTCCTGATACTAATAAAACCAGAATGAATCATGATGTAAGAAGCTTGATTTAGACTCATAAATCAGTGTAGAATCACCCTAAAGTTGAATCAAGATCATAGGAGTTATGATGAAGAAATTATCCCATTTTTAAATGAACTGATTCGAGTTTACCATGTTTGGAGATTTGGCATATTCTTCTTGATATTAATAAAACCAGAATGAATCACAATGTAAGAAGCTTGATTTGGACTCATAAATTAGTGGATAATCACCCTGAAGTTGAATCAATATCATAGGAGTTATGATGAAGAAGTTATCCCACTTTTAACCGAATTGATTCCAGTTAACCCTTTATGGAGAATTGGTAATTTCTTCTTGATAATAATAAAACCAGAATGAATCAAGATGTAAGAAGCTTGAATTGGACTTATAAATCAGTGCAGAATCATCCTGAAGTTGAATCAAGATCATAGGACTTATGATGAAGAAGTTATCCCACTTTTAACCGAAGTGATTCCAGGTTATCCTGTTTGGAGATTTGGCAATTTCTTCTTGATACTAATAAAACCAGAATGAATCACGATGTAAGAATCTTTATTTGGATTCATAAATAAGTGGATAATCACCCTGAAGTTGAATAAATATCTTAGGAGTTATGATGAACAAGTTATTCCACTTTTAACCGAAGTGATTCCTGCTTACCCTGTTTGGAGATTTGGCAATTTCTTCTTGATACTAATAAATCCAGAATGAATCACGATGTAAGAAGCTTGATTGGGACTCATAAATCAGTTTAGAATCACCCTGAAGTTGAATCAAGATCATAAGAGTTATGATGAAGAAGTTATCCCACTTTTAACCGAAGTGACTCCAGTTTACCCTATTTGGTGATTTAGCAATTTCTTCTTGATCCTAATCAAACCAGAAAGAATCAAGATGTAAGAATATTGATCTTGGACTCATAAATCAGTGGATAATCACCCTGAAGTTGAATCGATATCATAGGAGTTATAATGAAGAAGTTATCCCAGTTTTAACCGAAGTGAATCATGTTTACCCTGTTAGGAGATTTGACAATTTCTTCTTGATACTAATAAAACCAAAATGAATCACGATGTAAGAAACTTTATTTGGAATCATAAATCACTTTAGAATCACCCTAAAGTTTAATCAAGATCATAGGAGTTATGATGAAGAAGTTATCCCACTTTTAACCGAAGTGATTCCAGTTTGTCCAGTTTGGAGATTTGGCAATTACTTCGTGAGACTAATAAAACCAGAATGAATCACGATGTAAGAAGCTTGATTTGTACTCATAGACCAGTGTAGAATCACCCTGAAATTGATTTAAGTTCATAGGAGTTATGATAAGAAGTTATCCCACTTTTAACCGAAGTGATTCCTGTTTACCCTGTTTGGGGATTTGACAATTTCTTCTTGATACTAATAAAACCAGAATGAATCACGATGTAAGAAGATTTATTTGGACTCATTAGTCAGTGTAGAATCACTCTGAAGTTGAATGAAGATCATAGGAGTTATGATGAAGAAGTTATCCCACTTTTAACCGAAGTTATTCCAGTTTACCCTGTTTGGAGATTTGGCAATTTCTTCTTGATACTAATAAAACCAGAATGTATCACGATGTAAGAAGCTTGATTTCGATTCATAATTCAGTTTAGAATCACCCTGAAGTTTAATCAAGATCATAGGAGTTATGATGAAGAAGTTATCCCACTTTTAACCGAAGTGATTCCAGTTTGTCCTGTTTAGATATTTGGCAATTACTTCGTGATACTAATAAAACCAGAATGTATCACGATGTAAGAAGCTTGATTTGTACTCATTGACCAGTGTAGAATCACCCTGAAATTGATTTAAGTTCATAGGAGATTTGGCAATTTCTTCTTGATACTAATAAAACCAGAATGAATCACGATGTAAGAAGCTTTATTTGGACTCATTAATCAGTGGATAATCACCCTGAAGTTGAATCAATATCTTAGGAGTTTTGATGAAGAAGTTATTCCACTTTTAACCGAAGTGATTCCAGTTTACCCTGTTTTGAGATTTGGCAATTTTTTCTTGATAGTAATAAAATCAGAATGAATCACGATGTAAGAAGCTTGATTTGGACTCATAAATCAGTTTAGAATCACCCTGAAGTAGAATTAAGATCATAGGAGTTATGATGAAGAAATTATCCCACTTTTAACCGAAGTGATTCCAGTTTACCCTGTTTGGAGATTTGGCAATTTCTTCTTGATACTAATAAAACCAGAATGAATCACGATTTAAGAAGCTTGATTTAGACTCATAAATCGGTGTAGAATCACCCTAAAGTTGAATCAAGATCATAGGAGTTATGATGAAGAAGTTATCCCACTTTTAAACGAAGTGATTCTAGTTTACCCTCTTTGGAGATTTGGCAATTTCTTCTTGATACTAATAAAACCATAATGAATCACGATGTAAGAATATTGATTTGGACTCATAAATCAGTAGAGAATCACCCTGAAGTTGAATCAAGATCATAGGAGTTATGATGAAGAAGTTATCTCACTTTTAACCGAAGTGATTCCAGGTTACCCTGTTTGGAGATTTGGCAATTTCTTCTTGATACTAATAAAACCAGAATGAATCACGATGTAAGAAGCTTTGTTTGGACTAATTAATCAGTGTAGAATCACATTGAAGTTGAATCAAGATCATAGGTATTATGATGAAGAAGTTATCCCACTTTTAACCTAAGTGATTCCAGTTTACCCTGTTTGGAGATTTGGCAATTTCTTCTTGATACTAATAAAACCAAAATGAATCACGATGTAAGAAGCTTGATTTGGACTCATAAATCAGTTTAGAATCACCCTGAAGTTGAATCAAGATCATAAGAGTTATGATGAAGAAGTTATCCCACTTTTAACCGAAGTGACTCCAGTTTACCCTATTTGGTGATTTGACAATTTCTGCTTGATCCTAATCAAACCAGAAAGAATCAAGATGTAAGAATATTGATCTTGGACTCATAAATCAGTGGATAATTACCCTGAAGTTGAATCGATATCATAGGAGTTATGATGAAGAAGTTATCCCAGTTTTAACCGAAGTAAATCCTTTTTACCCTGTTAGGAGATTTGACAATTTCTTCTTGATACTAATAAAACCAGAATGAATCACGATGTAAGAAGCTTTATTTGGAATCATAAATCACTTTAGAATCACCCTGAAGTTTATTCAAGATCATAGGAGTTATGATGAAGAAGTTATCCCACTTTTAACCGAAGTGATTCCAGTATTTCCTGTTTGGAGATTTGGCAATTACTTCATGATACTAATAAAACCAGAATGAATCACGATGTAAGAAGCTTGATTTGTACTCATAGACCAGTGTAGAATCACCCTGAAATTGATTCAAGTTCATAGGAGTTATGATAAGAAGTAATCTCACTTTTAACCGAAGTGATTCCTGTTTACCTTGTTTGGAGATTTGGCAATTTCTTCTTGATACTAATAAAACCAGAAGGAATCACGATGTAAAAATCTTTATTTGGACTCATTAATCAGTTTAGAATCACTCTGAAGTTGAATGAAGATCATAGGACTTATGATGAAGAAGTTGTCCCACTTTTAACCGAAGTGATTCCAGTTTACCCTGTTTGGAGATTTGGCAATTTCTTCTTGATACAAATAAAACCAGAATGTATCACGATGTAAGAAGCTTGATTTGGACTCATAATTCAGTTTCGAATCACCCTGAAGTTGAATCAAGATCATAGGAGTTATTATGAAGAAGTTATCCCACTTTTAACCGAAGTGGTTCCAGTTTACCTTGTTTGGAGATTTGGTAATTTCTTCCTGATACTAATAAAACCAGAATGAATCTTGATGTAAGAAGCTTGATTTAGACTCATAAATCAGTGTAGAATCACCCTAAAGTTGAATCAAGATCATAGGAGTTATGATGAAGAAATTATCCCATTTTTAAATGAACTGATTCCAGTTTACCCTGTTTGGAGATTTGGCATATTCTTCTTGATACTCATTAACCAGTGTAGAATCACCCTGAAGTTGAATCAATATCATAGGAGTTATGATGAAGAAGTTATCCCACTTTTAACCGAAGTGATTCCAGTTTACCCTGTTTGGAGATTTGGCAATTTCTTCTTGATACTAATGAAACCAGAATGAATCATGATGTAAGAAGCTTTATTTGGACTCATTAATCAGCATAGAATCACCCTGAAGTTGAATCAAGATCATAGGAGTTATGATGAAGAAGTTATCCCACTTTTAACCGAAGTGATTCCAGTTTACCATGTTTGCAGATTTGGCAATTTCTTCTTGATACTAATAAAACCAGAATGAATCACTATGTAAGAAGCTTGATTTGGACTCATAAATCAGTGGAATCACCCTGAAGTTGAATCAATATCAAAGGAGTTATGATAAAGAAGTTATTCCAGTTTTAACCGAAGTGACTCCAATTTACCCTATTTGGAGATTTGACAATTTCTTCTTGATTCTAATCAAACCACAATGAATCAAGATGTAATAATCTTGATTTTGGACTCATAAATCAGTGGATAATCTCCCTGAAGTTGAATCAATATCATAGGAGTTATGATGAAGAAGTTATCCCACTTTTAACCGAAGTGAATCAAGTTTACCCTGTTCGGAGATTTGACAATTTTTTCTTGATACTAATAAAACAAGACTGAATCACGATGTAAGAAGCTTTATTGGGACTCATTAATCAGTGGATAATCACCCTGAAGTTGAATCAATATCTTAGGAGTTTTGATGAAGAAGTTATTCCACTTTTAACCGAAGTGATTCCAATTTACCCTATTTTGAGATTTGGCAATTTCTTCTTGATACTAATAAAATCAGAATGAATCACGATGTAAGAAGCTCTATTTGGACTCATAAATCAATTTAGAATCACCCTGAAGTAGAATCATGATCATAGGAGTTATGATGAAGAAATTATCCCACTTTTAACCGAAGTGATTCCAGTTTACCATGTTTGGAGATTTGGCAATTTCTTCTAGATACTAATAAAACCAGAATGAACCACGATTTAAGAAGCTTGATTTAGACTCATAAATCGGTGTAGAATCACCCTAAAGTTGAATCAAGATCATAGGAGTTATGATGAAGAAGTTATCCCACTTTTAAACGAAGTGATTCCAGTTTACCCTCTTTGGGGATTTGGCAATTTTTTCTTGATACTAATAAAACCATAATGAATCACGATGTAAGAAGATTGATTTGGACTCATAAATCAGTAGATAATCACCCTGAAGTTGAATCAAGATCATAGGAGTTATGATGAAGAAGTTATCCCACTTTTAACCGAAGTGATTCCAGGTTACCCTGTTTGGAGATTTGGCAATTTCTTCTTGATACTAATAAAACCAGAATGAATCACGATGTAAGAAGCTTTATTTGGACTCATTAATCAGTGTAGAATCACATTGAAGTTGAATCAAGATCATAGGAGTTATGATGAAGAAGTTATCCCACTTTTAACCTAAGTGATTCCAGTTTACCCTGTTTGGAGATTTGGCAATTTCTTCTTGATACTAATAAAACCAGAATGAATCACGATGTAAGAAGCTTGATTTGGACTCATAAATCAGTTTAGAATCACCCTGAAGTTGAATCAAGATCATAAGAGTTATGATGAAGAAGTTATCCCACTTTTAACCGAAGTGACTCCAGTTTACCCTATTTGGTGATTTGGCAATTTCTTCTTGATCCTAATCAAACCAGAAAGAATCAAGATTTAAGAATATTGATCTTGGACTTATAAATCAGTGGATAATCACCCTGAAGTTGAATCGATATCATAGGAGTTATGATGAAGAAGTTATCTCAGTTTTAACCGAAGTAAATCCTGTTTACCCTGTTAGGAGATTTGACAATTTCTTCTTGATACTAATAAAACCAGAATGAATCACGATGTAAGAAGCTTTATTTGGAATCATAAATCACTTTAGAATCACCCTGAAGTTTAATCAAGATCATAGGAGTTATGATGAAGAAGTTATCCCACTTTTAACCAAAGTGATTCCAGTTTGTCCTGTTTGGAGATTTGGCAATTACTTCGTGATACTAATAAAACCAGAATGAATCACGATGTAAGAAGCTTGATTTGTACTCATAGACCAGTGTAGAATCACCCTGAAATTGATTCAAGTTCATAGGAGTTATGATAAGAAGTAATCTCACTTTTAACCGAAGTGATTCCTGTTTACCATGTTTGGAGATTTGGCAATTTCTTCTTGATACTAATAAAACCAGAATGAATCACGATGTAAGAAGATTTATTTGGACTCACTAATCAGTTTAGAATCACTCTGAAGTTGAACGAAGATCATAGGAGTTATGATGAAGAAGTTATCCCACTTTTAACCGAAGTGTCTCCAGTTTACCCTGTTTGGAGATTTGACAATTTCTTCTTGATACAAATAAAACCAGAATGTATCACGATGTAAGAAGCTTGATTTGGACTCATAATTCAGTTTAGAATCACCCTGAAGTTGAATCAAGATTATAGGAGTTATTATGAAAAAGTTATCCCACTTTTAACCGAAGTGATTCCAGTTTACCTTGTTTGGAGATTTGGCAATTTCTTCCCGATACTAATAAAACCAGAATGAATCATGATGTAAGAAGCTTGATTTAGACTCATAAATCAGTGTAGAATTACCCTAAAGTTGAATCAAGATCATAGGAGTTTTGATGAAGAAATTATCCCATTTTTAAATGAACTGATTCAAGTTTACCCTGTTTGGAGATTTGGCATATTCTTCTTGATACTCATTAACCAGTGTAGAATCACCCTGAAATTGAATCAATATCATAGGAGTTATGATGAAGAAGTTATCCCACTTTTAACCGAAGTGATTCTAGTTTACCCTTTACGGAGAATTGGTAATTTCTTCTTGATACTAATAAAACCAGAATGAATCAAGATGTAAGAAGCTTGATTTGGACTCATAAATCAGTGCAGAATCATCCTGAAGTTGAATCAAGATCATAAGAGTTATGATAAAGAAGTTATCCCACTTTTAACCAAAGTGATTCCAGTTTACCATGTTTGGAGATTTGGCAATTTCTTCTTGATACTAATAAAACCAGAATGAATCATGATGTAAGAAGCTTTATTTAGACTCATTAAACAGAGTAGAATCACCCTGAAGTTGAGTCAAGATCATAGGAGTTATGATGAAGAAGTTATTCCACTTTTAACCGAAGTGATTTCAGTTTACCTTGTTTGGAGATTTGGCAATTTCTTCTTGATACTAATAAAAAAAGAATGAATAACGATGTAAGAAGCTTGATTTGGACTTATAAATCAGTTTAGAATCACCATGAAGTTGAATCAAGATCATATGAGTTATGATGAAGAAGTTATCCCACTTTTAACCGAAGTGACTCCAGTTTACCCTATTTGGAGATTTGGCAATTTCTACTTGATTCTAATCAACCCAGAATGAATCAAGATGTAAGAAGCTTGATTTGGAATCATAAATCAGTTTAGAATCACCTTGAAGTTGAATCAAGATCATAAAAGTTATGATGAAGAAGTTATCCCACTTTTAACCGAAGTGACTGCAGTTAAACCTATTTGGAGATTTGGCAATTTCTTCTTGATTCTAATCAAACCAGAATGAATCAAGATGTAAGAATCTTGATTTTGGACTCATAAATCAGTGGATAATCACCCTGAAGTTGAATCAATATCATAGAAGTTATGATGAAGAAAATATCCCACTTTTAAACGAAGTGATTCCAGTTTACCCTGTTTGGAGATTTGGCAATTTCTTCTTGATACTAATAAAACCAGAATGAATCACGATGTAAGAAACTTGATTTGGACGCATAAATCAGTGGATAATCACCCTGAAATTGATTCAAGTTCATAAGGGTTATGATGAAGAAGTTATCCCACGTTTAACCGAAGTGATTCCAGTTTACCCTTGTTGGAGATTTGGCAATTTCTTATTGATACTAATAAAACCAGAAGGAATCACGATGTAAAAATCTTTATTTGGAATCATAAATCAGTTTAGAATCACCCTGAAGTTGAATCAAGATCATAAGAGTTATGATGAAGAAGTTATCCCACTTTTAACCGAAGTGACTCCAGTTTACCCTATTTAGTGATTTGACAATTTCTTCTTGATCCTAATCAAACCAGAAAGAATCAAGATGTAAGAATATTGATCTTGGACTCATAAATCAGTGGATAATTACCCTGAAGTTGAATCGATATCATAGGAGTTATGATGAAGAAGTTATCCCAGTTTTAACCGAAGTAAATCCTGTTTACCCTGTTAGGAGATTTGACATTTTCTTCTTGATACTAATAAAACCAGAATGAATCACGATGTAAGAAGATTTATTTGGACTCATAAATAAGATTAGAACCACCGTGAAGTTTAATCAAGATCATAGGAGTTATGATGAAGAAGTTATCCCACTTTTAACCGAAGTGATTCCAGTTTGTCCTGTTTGGAGATTTGGCAATTACTTCGTGATAATAAAAAACCAGAATGAATCACGATGTAAGAAGCTTGAATTTTACTCGTAGACCAGTGTAGAATCACCCTGAAATTGATTCAAGTTCATAGAAGTTATGATGAAGACGTTATCCCACTTTTAACCGAAGTGATTCCAGTTTACCCTGTTTGGAGATTTGGCAATTTCTTCTTGATACTAATAAAACCAGAATGAATCACGATGTAAGAAGCTTTATTTGGACTCATTAATCAGCGTAGAATCACCCTGAAGTTGAATCAAGATCATAGGAGTTATGATGAAGAAGTTATCCCACTTTTAACCGAAGTGATTCCAGTTTACCATGTTTGCAGATTTGGCAATTTCTTCTTGATACTAATAAAACCAGAATGAATCACTATGTAAGAAGCTTGATTTGGACTCATAAATCAGTGGAAAATCACCTTGAAGTTGAATCAATATCAAAGGAGTTATGATAAAGAAGTTATTCCAGTTTTAACCGAAGTGACTCTAATTTACCCTATTTGGAGATTTGACAATTTCTTCTTGATTCTAATCAAACCACAATGAATCAAGATGTAATAATCTTGATTTTGGACTCATAAATCAGTGGATAATCTCCCTGAAGTTGAATCAATATCATAGGAGTTATGATGAAGAAGTTATCCCACTTTTAACCGAAGTGAATCAAGTTTACCCTGTTCGGAGATTTGACAATTTCTTCTTGATACTAATAAAACCAGACTGAATCACGATGTAAGAAGCTTTATTGGGACTCATTAATCAGTGGATAATCACCCTGAAGTTGAATCAATATCTTAGGAGTTTTGATGAAGAAGTTATTCCACTTTTAACCGAAGTGATTCCAATTTACCCTGTTTTGAGATTTGGCAATTTCTTCTTGATACTAATAAAATCAGAATGAATGACGATGTAAGAAGCTCGATTTGGACTCATAAATCAATTTAGAATCACCCTGAAGTAGAATCATGATCATAGGAGTTATGATGAAGAAATTATCCCACTTTTAACCGAAGTGATTCCAGTTTACCATGTTTGGAGATTTGGCAATTTCTTCTAGATACTAATAAAACCAGAATGAATCACGATTTAAGAAGCTTGATTTAGACTCATAAATCGGTGTAGAATCACCCTAAAGTTGAATCAAGATCATAGGAGTTATGATGAAGAAGTTATCCCACTTTTAAACGAAGTGATTCCAGTTTACCCTCTTTCGGGATTTGACAATTTCTTCTTGATACTAATAAAACCATAATGAATCACGATGTAAGAAGATTGATTTGGACTCATAAATCAGTAGATAATCACCCTGAAGTTGAATCAAGATCATAGGAGTTATGATGAAGAAGTTATCCCACTTTTAACCGAAGTGATTCCAGGTTATCCTGTTTGGAGATTTGGCAATTTCTTCTTGATACTAATAAAACCAGAATGAATCACGATGTAAGAAGCTTTATTTGGACTCATTAATCAGTGTAGAATCACATTGAAGTTGAATCAAGATCATAGGAGTTATGATGAAGAAGTTATCCAACTTTTAACCTAAGTGATTCCAGTTTACCCTGTTTGGAGATTTGGCAATTTCTTCTTGATACTAATAAAACCAGAATGAATCACGATGTAAGAAGCTTGATTTGGACTCATAAATCAGTTTAGAATCACCCTGAAGTTGAATCAAGATCATAAGAGTTATGATGAAGAAGTTATCCCACTTTTAACCGAAGTGACTCCAGTTTACCCTATTTGCTGATTTGGCAATTTCTTCTTGATACTAATCAAACCAGAAAGAATCAAGATGTAAGAATATTGATCTTGGACTCATAAATCAGTGGATAATCACCCTGAAGTTGAATCGATATCATAGGAGTTATGATGAAGAAGTTATCCCAGTTTTAACCGAAGTAAATCATGTTTACCCTGTTAGGAGATTTGACAATTTCCTCTTGATACTAATAAAACCAGAATGAATCACGATGTAGGAAGCTTTATTTGGAATCATAAATCACTTTAGAATCACCCTGAAGTTTAATCAAGATCATAGGAGTTATGCTGAAGAAGTTATCCCACTTTTAACTGAAGTGATTCCAGTTTGTCCTGTTTGGAGATTTGGCAATTACTTCGTGATACTAATAAAACCAGAATGAATCACGATGTAAGAAGCTTGATTTGTACTCATAGACCAGTGTAGAATCACCCTAAAATTGATTCAAGTTCATAGGAGTTATGATAAGAAGTAATCTCACTTTTAACCGAAGTGATTCCTATTTACCCTGTTTGGAGATTTGGCAATTTCTTCTTGATACTAATAAAACCAGAATGAATCACGATGTGAGAAGATTTATTTGGACTCACTAATCAGTTTAGAATCACTCTGAAGTTGAATGAAGATCATAGGAGTTATGATGAAGAAGTTATCCCACTTTTAACCGAAGTGTCTCCAGTTTACCCTGTTTGGAGATTTGACAATTTCTTCTTGATACAAATAAAACCAGAATGTATCACGTTGTAAGAAGCTTGATTTGGACTCATAATTCAGTTTAGAATCACCCTGAAGTTGAATCAAGATTATAGGAGTTATTATGAAAAAGTTATCCCACTCTTAACCGAAGTGATTCCAGTTTACCTTGTTTGGAGATTTGGCAATTTCTTCCCGATACTAATAAAACCAGAATGAATCATGATGTAAGAAGCTTGATTTAGACTCATAAATCAGTGTAGAATTACCCTAAAGTTGAATCAAGATCATAGGAGTTTTGATGAAGAAATTATCCCATTTTTAAATGAACTGATTCCAGTTTACCCTGTTTGGAGATTTGGCATATTCTTCTTGATACTCATTAACCAGTGTAGAATCACCCTGAAATTGAATCAATATCATAGGAGTTATGATGAAGAAGTTATCCCACTTTTAACCGAAGTGATTCTAGTTTACCTTCTTGATACTAATAAAACCAGAATGAATCAAGATGTAAGAAGCTTGATTTGGACTCATAAATCAGTGCAGAATCATCCTGAAGTTGAATCAAGATCATAAGAGTTATGATGAAGAAGTTATCCCACTTTTAACCGAAGTGATTCCAGTTTACCATGTTTGGAGATTTGGCAATTTTTTCTTGATACTAATAAAACCAGAATGAATCACGATGTAAGAAGCTTTATTTAGACTCATTAACCAGAGTAGAATCACCCTGAAGTTGAGTCAAGATCATAGGAGTTATGATGAAGAAGTTATTCCACTTTTAACCGAAGTGATTTCAGTTTACCTTGTTTGGAGATTTGGCAATTTCTTCTTGATACTAATAAAACCAGAATGAATAACGATGTAAGAAGCTTGATTTGGACTTATAAATCAGTTTAGAATCACCATGAAATTGAATCAAGATCATATGAGTTATGATGAAGAAGTTATCCCACTTTTAACCGAAGTGACTCCAGTTTACCTTTGGAGATTTGGCAATTTCTTCTTGATTCTAATCAAACCAGAATGAATCAAGATGTAAGAAGCTTGATTTGGAATCATAAATCAGTTTAGAATCACCTTGAAGTTGAATCAAGATCATAAAAGTTATGATGAAGAAGTTATCCCACTTTTAACCGAAGTGACTCCAGTTAAACCTATTTGGAGATTTGGCAATTTCTTCTTGATTCTAATCAAACCAGAATGAATCAAGATGTAAGAATCTTGATTTTGGACTCATAAATCAGTGGATAATCACCCTGAAGTTGAATCAATATCATAAAAGTTATGATGAAGAAATTATCCCACGTTTAACCGAAGTGATTCCAGTTTACCCTTGTTGGAGATTTGGCAATTTCTTCTTGATACTAATAAAACCAGAAGGAATCACGATGTAAAAATATTTATTTGGAATCATAAATCAGTTTAGAATCACCCTGAAGTTGAATAAAGATCATAGGAGTTATGATGAAGAAGTTATCCCACTTTTGACCGAAGTGATTCCAGTTTATCATGTTTAGAGATTTGGTAATTTCTTCTTGATACTAATAAAACCAGAATGAATCACTATGTAAGAAGCTTGATTTGGACTCATAAATCAGTGGATAATCACCCTGAAGTTGAATCAATATCATAGGAGTTATGATAAAGAAGTTATTCCACTTTTAACCGAAGTGACTCCAGTTTACCCTATTTGGAGAATTGGTAATTTCTTCTTGATTCTAATCAAACCACAATGAATCAAGATGCAATAATCTTGATTTTGGACTCATAAATCAGTTGGATAATCACCCTGAAGTTGAATCAATATCATAGGAGTTATGATGAAGAAGTTATCCCACTTTCAACCGAAGTGAATCCAGTTTACCCTGTTCGGAGATTTGGCAATTTCTTCTTGATACTAATAAAACCAGAATGAATCACGATGCAAGAACCTTTATTTGGACTCATTAATCAGTGGATAATCACCCTGAAGTTGAATCAATATCTTAGGAGTTTTGATTAAGAAGTTATTCCACTTTTAACCGAAGTTATTCCAGTTTATCCTGTTTTGAGATTTGGCAATTTCTTCTTGATACTAATAAAATCAGATGAATCACGATGTAAGAACCTT
>CAJHQQ010003326.1:0-46107 GCA_905132885.1 Moricandia moricandioides
CTTTGGCCAACCCCACAATACACTTTAGTGACCACAAAAAACAAATGCCTTAGTTTATAATTTTTATTTGGTTTTGAGGGAAATGGGATCCACCGAAAACGTTGTATGGTTGAGTTCTCTTGTCTGGAGGAAAAAATCTAGCAAAGTTGAAAACATTTTTTTTCTTGGGAAAATGTTAAAGATTCCATTAATTAATCAAATACTAAAATTTTGTTTTTCCATTTATGTTTTTGGAGTAGGAATCTTTTTCTGTACGATGTGATAGTTAATTTCTACGTTCCTTTTGTGTGTACATCATTTATTATTTTATTTATATACTTTTAAAATGCATCAAAGGTAAAAACGATGAATGTTTTTTTTTATGTTTTAGTAATTTTGAAGTATATTCGCCAATTTTGACTATTATCGCATTCAATAATGTAATGAATAACTGAACCAATCATTTTAACAAAATAGGAAACTACTATTATAAGTTTCCAAGTTTCGCCCTAATGGTTAATGTGAATTGTGAAATATGCAAAAGAAAATAAATAAACGGAAGAAAAATAAAAAGCTTGCTTCTAACAACATACTTACAATTCAGTCATTTTGTCTATTACTTAAATGGAAACTAGCTGTTTTTTTTTTGCATTATGCACAGAAATAAAATTTAACATTAAATTATATGTGGAAAATTGTTAATATTTTATATTTAATATCTGATCAGTAATATTTTTATAAATAACTATTTTTTATTTTAAGTTTATTTAAAAATGTATATTGTTATATTTAAAATATAATTTTGGTTAGATTTTTTATTTAGTTTTAGTTAAAATACATTAAATCAAACTGTATAAAATTAAGAAGAAATTTTGTTAGAAATATTAAAAAAAAACAAATAGTATTTTGAAAACTTGTACATAGAAAAAGAAACTGATGGTATTAAGATAAGAATTTTATATATGAAAAAATTTCATAAAAAATAGTGATTAAAATGTATAATTATCAAAATATATTTAAGTATCATTTTCAGTTTTTTTTTAAAAAATATTTATATTTTTATTGTTTAGTATTATATTTAATAGATTTAGGCTTCAAGTTAAGTAACGGAGAGCGAAGAAGCAGCTGACAAAGGCGACAATAACAATAGTCCTCCTCGGTCTTGGAGATAATGAAAGTTCTTGTAAGTTTACTAGACTTGTCTCCTAGGAGACATTTAATAAAACAATAGTAACACTTATTGTGTATGGTCGTTGCTGTGTTGAAAGGGCTGCGCGATGGATAAAGTTAGAATATGAAGCAATAAAATTTGGAGGTTTGAAATGAAGAAAAGACTAACCCGTGACAAGCTGAGAGATCCACATCAGCAAAGTCTCAGGGACGAACCACTGATCCTGCAAAATGCAGTAACCGCTTGACCCTAAACTCCTCAGCTACTCGCACATCAGCTTTTCCTCATCCTTAAGGAATTTTTGCCCTTTCCAATCATTTTTTTTTTATTTTCTTCAAGTATTTTTTTTGTGCACTTTTTTTTGTGCACTATCTTCTTCAAGTATACAATAAAAAAAATCACTATTATGTTTATTCACATCAAAATTAATAAAGATATGATGTTATAAAAATAATCATTATTATTATTTTTCACAGATACTAAAAACTTATATATTTTAATAAAAGTATGTTAGAAGTACATCAGCAAAAGTTGAAAAAAAATAAAAGCGAAAAGAGAAAAGAGAATTTTCTGTTACAAATAGTTGAAGATCACCATTTTCAGTTTCAATAGTTTAATAACCTAGGTGTTCAATTCTAAACAATATATAGCACAGCACCATATAATAAATGTAATATCTCACATACATACACATGATTTTTATACAGTTTACCAAATTTGTGTGTAAATATTAAATTTTATACCAAGTTTTGATTTTTCACAGAAGCTACAACAAGTAGCAAATAAAAACCAAAAACTAAAAGACGAGGCAGAGAAGAATAAGTGACTGTGAAACCTCCAGCGACCATTGCAACAATAGTAGAACAAAAGTTTTTTTATTTTTTATTTTTTTGGACTGAGCCATGGAGCGGTCGCTTTGACCGCCCCATATGTTAAGGTGGCGCTGATACCTGCATCCCCAATTTCTTCTCTAATCTTCTTTTGGGGCGGTCAGCGCCACCTTAACATATGGGGCGATCAGAGCGATCGCTCCACAGTCCAGTCCAAATTTTTTTTTTTAATTTTTTATATTTTTGTTAATATGTAAGAAGTAAATATTAATATAAAGTTTAAATTTAGATAATTGAAAAACAGATAAAATTGTTAGTTAATTTAATAATAATTTAGATTATTTTTTACAATTAATATTCTTTAAACAAAAATTAAAATGCAGTTTTAAACAATTTTTTTTGTCCAAGGACTCCTAATTGAGTTGAGCCAGTCCTCGCGGATATGTGTAATTAACCTAATTTTTGTATTAAATAAAATTTGAAAAGAAAATAATTTTAAATGAAGGATATTTAGAATTGGGTTTGAGGTGTAGGGAGATAGGAGATGATGAGCAAGAGATGATTACTCCCCTACAAAATGAACAACCAATTAGTCCACCACCGAAGATCAAATGGTCTGACCGTGATGCTAGGATGACCAAACGAGACACAAGTCTCATGTGAAGAACCAAAGTGCCGAAGACCAGCCGGAACACCGAGAGCCCCGCTTCACACTAACACCGAAAACCGGTGAAGGCTCCATGATGCCTCTTCGGTGGAACATCTACAAAGGAGAACCGCAGAGCAGACGGAAGAGGAAGAGGCAACACCTACATCAGACGAAGCAGATCGACACCAAAAGCGGTGCAGACCGGGATGACAAAGGAGAGAGTGACTGTCGGAGAGACGAAGAATGGGTCATAGACGTCCCGCCTCAATCATAACTCGCAAGACAGCAAAAACATCCGTAGCACCCACCAGTAACCACACAGACACTAGCACCGCTACGCTCGCACCCTCTGAAGTCAGACCTTGACCGGAGCTAGAGAGAGCATTTGAAATTATTTTTTTTTGTTTTTTTAATGAATGTGGAGAGAAATTGAAAGAGATGTGATTTATGTTCATAGAAAATGAGATAAGACGAGCAAAAAAATCAATTTTTATGCATTAAGAGTTTTAAGTTAGTTGTTCACGGTGGTTAATGTATTAATGACAATGCAATATTATTCCTGAAAGTGTCTAAAGTAAACACCGATATTTTTTGGTCAGCAAGTAAACACCGATCGATACATTCAGCTTATATACATAAAGCTAATAAATAGAGATTACAGTAAATTACTTTTACTATGGAGTTTCCCTAACTTTTCTCTATCGCTCAGATCCAGATTCAATATCAGATTCTCCATCTTTATCATGTTTTGGTCGCGTTTTCAAATGTTCTTTGGTCGTGACGAAACATGCTCTTCTTAGCTCAAACTCCCTGTTTAAAGACATGCTTCGTGGCCAAGGTCTGTTCTGCACAGTCAAAGGGCTTGGCGTGTACTGAGTAGAAGGTGAGCTCACATTATGAACGGTACTGCTTTTGAAAGTGTGCGACTTTATGTCTTTCTCATTAAAGATTCTGAACAAAGACGTTAGCTTTCTCCACATGGAACCTTCGGAGTCATTGCATAGCATGTGCCTATGTTCGTACAAGAAGTGAGATACAAAGACGATAAATGCCAAGAATGTAGCAACGCCTGCTATAAGAAACAGCCCCCAGAAGCTACTGAGACTGAGACGGTTAGATGAAAGATTGGCATTTGGATCAGGACATTCACTAGCGCGACGGTTTAACCACCTGTTCTCAATGCTTCGCATTTCTTTGCCTTGAGTAACTTTCAAGATAGCGATTGAGACATCTTTTGTCATAGGTGAATTCTTGGGAAATGCCTACACACGGATCATGGAAACAAAATTAGAACTTTTTTTTTTTTGTTGACAATTGGTAAAACATTATAAGAACTTACAAAGCCAAAACCAGCCGTCTTAAAGGAAGGTTCAAAACCAACAGTCTTAAAGGAAGGTTCAACCATGGCATATTTGGAGCAGTTTTGAGAAACGATATCCTTAAGGTAAACCACTTCGTCAAAAGCTGCTGCAATACCACCTTTGTATGTCCCTTTGGACAAAAGATTGTGGCATTCTTCTGCAGAACTAAAAGGCTTTAGCTGTGATTCGGAAAAATTAAGATCTCTTAGAAAATCATGGACGAATGTGCCCTCTTGGTACCCTACAGACTCCCCATTTCTGATGAGATCTTCCACATTTGTGGCTGTTGGTTGTAAACGTTGAACAGTCAGAAAAGAGGTGAGATTGGCTGTGTAACTTTGGGTGAGCACAAGTACCACAAAGCACCAAACAACCACCACAAACCTTGATAAATTGCTCACTACCTTCTCACCTATATACACACGCACAATTTCACCATATCACTACAATCTTGTTTCTTGCTAAAGAAAATACTCCCTTCCGTTTCAATATATGTATGATAGAGTTGACAACAAAATATATATATGATATTTGAGAGAAATTTTGTTTTCTTTTTATTTCATAATATAAAGATGTTTTCACATACTTCTAGTTTTATCAGAAATTTTGTAACCAATAAATGGTATTTTTAGTATTTTATATTTATAATTAAATAAATTTATTTTAAATTATACTTTTAGTGATAATTTTGAAAAAATAAAAAAATTAACAAAAAAATATAAGTGTTATATAAAACTAAATTCCTATTCAAAATAAAAATATTTACGAACTATTTGTTACAAATGAAAATTGTATTTTAGACAATTTTATTTTATGATATAAAATTAACATCTAAAATAATCATAAATAAAAAGAAAAATCTAAACATATATATATTCTTAAAAACAACATCAATTTTCTCAAATAAATAATATTTTTTAATATTTTTTTATTTTTAAATTAGGGGTTTCACTAAATGTTGCGTGTTAATGGGTTCAGGTTTCGTTATAAAATGTATACCAATCTTACTTATTGTAAGCTGGTTTTGAGATGGATGGAATGGGAATGAACTTTCACGGATATCACAGTAGGATGCTTGATTAGTGCATGTAACAACTTACGGTGGGCAAAATTCATGGTGGAGAAGGAGAACCAGAAACTAGTGCCGATCTGGTGGTGAGGCGGTCCACGAAAGTCGTTGTTGACTCTGTGTTCGAACAGCCACACAACAAAACCAATGACTACGAAGAAGCAACCAGTGGTGACCCATAAGTCTAAGCTCCAAGGTTTGAGGAACACCCATGCGTTCTTGTTCTTGTTGTCCCTTAGCGGCACCACCATAGACACTCCAGATTCTGTGTATGGTAACGTGAAATCAACATACAATGACCTGTTTGCTGTGATGGTTATATCTCCAACCACTGCATCCCACTTCTGCATCATTTATTAATAATATGTTGGGAATCAAACATAAGAGAAAAATACCATCAGAATTTTGTTTTTTTATTTTTATTTTAATTTTAATTTTTTTGTTTAAAAGTAGAAATATGCGGAAGAAAAAAAAAAGAACTAACCCCTTCATAGAGTTGTTCGACCAAATGATTGTAGTTATCCTCTGGAGACTCGAAACCGTAGTATTGAGGAATGACTGAATATGGCAACTTCTTAAGAGCAGCTTCAAAGATGTCTATGGCGTAACCCCTTGTGGTTGTTACGTTACTGTTTGGATCTGTCTTTATCTCAACAAAATTGAGGAATCCTTTCTTTACTGGAACGCCCACTTTAATCTTCTTCCCACTTGTCGGAATCTCCCAACCTTTTGGAACAGCGGTCGAGTTTCCAGGCCATATTATTGGCCCAAACCTCTTGCCTAAAAATGATGTCGTTTTGTTTGATTTTGCATTCACCAGTCCACTGCTTGGTGTCAATAATCCGATAATCCTCTCTTCATCTCCAATAACATTGATGATCTCAAAAGTTGATGACTCGAGCTGCCTGTTAATGAGTTTGAACTCTCCTGCTAAACCCTTGAATTCTACATCCGAGAGAGACTCTAGAAGATGTGGCCCGTAGGAGGAGGTCCGCATAGATGTCTTTGTGTTGGTTTTCTCCACGGCCATGGCCAATGCAGTGAGCGAATCATACGCCCATAATGCGAAAACATTAGGCTCTGTACCATCCCCCACCGGGTTCTCCATCTTGAATCTTTTACGGAAATCTTCAAGCTCTTTAGACTTAGGGACATGACTCCTCACACCTAACAAGCCCTGCATAGTCTCTAAGCTACGACCGTTATGTCTCATCATGTGGCTCATTCCATTTGATAGTAACCAGACATACCCTTCCTCCATCATTCCAATCTCTCTAGCTTTCTGCAAAACCCGGAACCCGAGGCTTGGTTCCATGTGGATAATGAATACCCTTGTCTGCCTCGTCATGAGTTTATAAAGTTCCTTTAGAATCTGATCATCGTTAGCTTCCGCTGATATCGCACTTTTTTGTACTTCCACGTTTTGTAAAGCATCAGACAAGGAGAGCATGATTGCTTCACCAAACTCGTTGTCCACATTAATGGCGACGACGGTTCTCCACCCAAAGTATTTGACAATAGCCGCAATGGCTTCGACCTGGAATGAGTCGTCGAGAGTTGCTCGGACGAAGTAAGGGTTGTTGATGGATCTAAGTAGAGGGCTCGTTGCAGAGAAAGTGATGGTCGGTACTTGAAATTTGTTGGCCAGTTTAATCATAAACTCGGCTTGCATAGAGCTTCTTGGTCCAATGATGGCGCTCACTTGCTCGTTCTTGATTAGGTCCAAGGCTGCTTACACCACAACCAAACAAAAAGAAATGCAAAAAAATCCGTTTGATCTTCTAATAAATTTTTAAACAGAAAGGCAACAAGTTGGAGTTGAATTTTTGATGATTGTTAGAATTTTTAAATTCTATGATTATAAGTTTATGGTGATTTATCCACTGTTACTAATTTTTAGATTTTAACATTATTTTGAATTTTTACTTTTATTATTTTAATAACTTATTATTTTATTCTAAATTGTTATTAAAAGTTGATTTTATTGATTCTATAATTCTTTATAATCTAGTATTATTGAGATGATGATTCTCAATAATTTAACTGATTAAATACAACTTCAAACTACTTTTAAATCATTGAATTATTAAGATTATTATGACATGAAATTTGGTGAATTTACTAAATACATAAAAGTCTCTACTCAATTTAACCAAACTCTATATAAATATAACAAAACTTCGCATCAATTTAACAAATATCTCAACTATTAAAATCAATTAATCTACCAACAAACTATTGTTTTATATTCTAATTTAACAAGTATGCTATTTGAATTCTATATTAAATAGCTATTAAAGGTATTATGATCAAGAGGTTTCGACCTTAAATAATATAATACGAAATGCAATTATTTTATGTGTATCATTACCTTAAAAATCTTACATATTAGGCAAACTATACTTTTATTTTTTCATGTAATAAGTTTAATACAATTTTATTTGCAACTACAATATTTTAAAACTAAAAATATTAAATTAAAATTATAATGAAAAATAATATGTGGTGATGTGCTATATTTATTATCCAAATAAAATACATTTATACTCTTGTTAATTTTTAGTATGAATCATCTACATAAATACTTTAATTAAGTAATTAAAAGAAAAAATACTTTATATTATTATTTTTTATTATACTAAATTAGTTTTTTTTATATATATATATATATACATATAACATTTATAGTTATAGATTGTAAATTGTATGGTTCATAAACATTGATACCAAAGTTATCAACAATTTCTTATGTTAACCAAATAAAGCACCTCTATAAGAACTGTTGATAACTGAAAATCGTTAAGTATCCTACATATCTTACTGATAGTTAATGACACAATATTAATTAATTTAAGGCCATTTATAAAGGGACTGTTGATTTTTTTTTTGAACTGTTGAACGTTTCCAATAAAACCGTTGAAAAATTGAATATATGATATTTGCAATTGAATTTATTCAACGTATTGAAAACCAAAATTTGGCTGTGATGTTTTACTTGATTATTAGTTATATTGATACTTGTGTGATAAAAAATTCACCTTATTTTTTTAAAATACATTATTTTCTGGAAAATTAATTTATTATTTTAATTATTTTATATCACAATTCGTCATTTGTGTTCTAAAATAGAAGCAATTTCAAATGAGCTGGACACATAAAAACTTTTTTTTTATCATAAGAAAACTTTAATCACCAAGCCAAAACAATAACAGAGGAAAAAAGGAAATGGATAAAATGATGATTTTTTAGGAAATCATTATACAGTATAACAACGTAATTTTATATTAAATTAGTAATTGGAAAAGGAAAAATGATATGGAATGTTATCAAGAGATTTTTTACAGATTTAATGAAAATAGTAACTAATAATCAATGTTTCTAAAACCGGACCAGACATCGATTCAATATAGTTACTACTTGATTAGTTAGACTGATTCAACCGGTTCAAACCAATTTTTTTTATTTTTTAAAAATTAAGGATATATATAATTATATATTTACATTAAATATATTTAAAGTAGTTTTACATATGCTACATTTTTTTCTCTTTAATTAACTAAAATATAAATAATAAACATATATCTATCTATATATATAATAAATAAGTGAATATTATGTAAATTTTGAAATTGATAAAGACCAAATGATTGACTTTCCAAGTTCCTCTATTTATTTATTTTTACAACCGAAATCTCAAATTTATGAATATGACAAAATAAAAATAATATATGAGAACCAAAAATACATTTTACATTATTTCTTAAGAGAGTAAAATTAAATAGAAAACCAAATTTGCTTAAGAATTATTAAATTTTAATAACAGTTGAAAACATACTCCCTCCGTTTCAGAATGATGTATGCTTTAAATTTTTCACACATATTAAGAAAACACGTAAACTTTAGATTATAAATGCATTATTTTTTTTTACTTAGTTATTTTCCGTAACTTTTAGCCAATCAAAATTCAGTAAACCAATTTAATGTTTTTAGAATCTATAATTTATCATTATTATTTGCATTGAAAATGTAAAATATTGATCTTTTAGAAACAAATATTTTTTCTAAAACATAGATCATTATGAAACAGAGGGAGTATTAATTATATTTTGATTTTTTTAGAACCGGTTTTTGAAGTTGACTCGGTTTACCAGTTTTAGCTGATTTTACTGGTTTTTCTCAAATCCGAATTTTAAACCGAACCAAACTCTGTTTTTTCAACGAGTCATGGTCAATTGGTTTGACCGGCCGATCCGATCTGGTTTTTAAAACACTGCCAATATTCGATTATAATTTTACACATACTACACAAACAAACTTGGGGTTTTCAGTATAATCTGAAAGATTGTTTGTGTTACAAAAAAAAATAATCTAAAAGATTGTTTAGAGTCGATGAAAATAGTATTCCAATCATGTCTGGACGTTACCATAACTTCCTAGGTAGTATTCATTCAACTAAAACTAATATTAACGAATGACCCCTTACGTAAAAATAGTGAAGGAGAAGCAAGAGACAGAAAAAGTAAAGAACCTGCAGCTGAAGCCTGAACAACATCTTCCATAGATTCTCTGACGTGAAGCGCTAGTCTTGTGCGGTAATAAGGATGAGTATGGTAGAAGTCGGACAACGACATGTTAATTGAAGTGAGGCAGATCTTGGAAAAGTTTAGTTTGAGATCAAGAACTACACCTACTTTTATTTCATCACTTGTTGTGTTTTTTCCTAAAACAACATCCATCACCACAAATCCCCATAGGAACAGAACAAAGTAACTAAGAAAGGTGTTATGAGTTTTTGTGGTGTTGTTTGTCATCATCAAAAGATTTGAGGACACGAATACTTTATGTAATTATATATAGAGAGAGGAATAGATTGGTTTGAAAGTCTTAACCCCGAATTTGGTTCTGAAAGAAGAAGTGTAAAGAATTATTATTAAAAATAAAAATGTTGGCTAAAGGACAATAAAAATGGGTTGGGAAGAGTCAGATGAAATTTGAAGTACGACGCAGAATAAACTTCTTTGCAAAGCAAAGCTACAAATTTTCCAGGTCTATGACATAGTTTTTTTTTTAACTTTCCAGTGACATAATTTTGTATGTATTAATTCGAATAGTTAAATACCAATCTCAGTTGGAGAGATTAGCTTGCAAAACTATAAGGTAAATGAAGGCAGTCTCCTTGAATTAGTTTATATTTCTCCATTTCAATTTATAAAAAAAAATCAAAAGGACGAACATTATACATACAAAATATCAAATAAAGATAAAATTTTGAATATAAAATTCCAGAAAACAACAAAATTGATTGAATGAAATCTTAAAACATTCTAAACACACCCAAAAGAACATATCTTAAACATCTCAGAGAAGAATAGGGATCTCTGTTTCTTTCTAAATTGTTTTCCCTTTACTTGGCATTCTTTTTTTTTCAGCTGTCCACTTAAATTAGATCAAGTCAGACAATATGTTTTTCGGGAGAGCACCTCCATAATTGTATCTGATCTATATGGATGAAATAATTCTTCTGATCCTAACTTCTTTCGCTAATGTGTCCACTAATAAATTTAACTATTTTGTTAGGAATCATCTTGATGACTTCTCCTTATACAAAATATATATTGCTGGTTTTGGAAACATTTAAATAGATAGGTAACACTCAGAAAATATATTCAAATGTTAATTGTTTAAAAAAAAATATGGCACAGATATTTTTGGACATCCTACCATTATAGTTATGGAGTTGAACCAACGGAAAAGGTTACTGTAAGTGCAAGGGTAATATGAATCCATCGCATCGTGGAGTTAGAGGACGAGGGAAGCGTGGACGGGCCAGAGGTGACCGCGCTTAGCTGTGGCTATCTACCACTGTCATGACAAGATAGTAGAGTTAGCTGTTTGGGAGAGAATATGTTTTAGTGTTCTGTTTTAATTTTCATCTTCAACAACAACACCAAAATTTATACCAAAAAATATTATAATTTTAGTTTTAATAATTTTGATACTTTACTTATTCAGAATGAATAATAATTATTTACTATACTTAGATTGTATGTTTATTATTTAAAACATTATAATTTATGTTTCAATAGTTATTTAGATTTAACATTAATATTTTGTTTTTACTACATTATTTATTTCTGTTTTGTTTTAACTAATTAATTTTAAACTAATTTTTATTTTTATTTGCAAATTTAAATTAATGAATAATATTAGTTTAACTCCTTTATTAAATAGAACAAAACAAAATATATTCTTAGTATTTGGTGGAATAGTATTTGGTGGAATGAATGGTCTTACATCCAATTTGGTGGGATGATTGATATAATGTTTAGAATCCCTCTTTTGGAGTTTCTTTGGAGTTGGGCTTAGGGTTTAGTTCTTAAGAGTTACGGTTTACTAGTGCAAATTATATATTTATTTAGATTAACTTTTTTAATTATATATATAAGGGGAATACGTCAAGATAGTCTAAAAAAATTGTCACAAAAATAGACTTCAAGGAGAAAAATGACCAAAATAGATTTTATTAAAAAGTGTAAATATACATTTATACTTTTTGGTTTAACTAATCTAGACTTATGGTTTAGAGTTATGAGATTGAAGTTTTGGAGGTGATGTTTCAAATTAAAAAAAATATTAAAATTTTCATAAAAAGGTGTATTTTGTCATTTTTAGATCTATTTTGTGACAAAACTTTTAAAATGTTTATTTTAGAAATTTTCCCTATATATAATAAAAAATTGGTGAATATATAAAGAATTGCTAATGTGTTTATGTATTTTATATAATCACCTGTTTATCTTCTTTAATAGTTTTATTTTCGAGCATAGCTTTGTGGTATAGACTGGTAGGTCACTAAACGTCCGAAACCACAAAGCCTTGGCTTCGAATATTGGTCATTGACACCATCTTCTTTAATAGTTCATATTCTTAATCTCAAGCATTTTAAGATGTGACATATAAATATGTTTGTTGTACGATTATGATATTCAATCAGTTTGTATTAGTAGCAGACTGGAGCAAAAAAGTAGAAGATGATTACCTACGTACTGTATAAAATTGATGAAAGAGTGAAATGGAATTGTGTAAGAGATAAGAAATTTAGACAATTCTAATCTGGAATGGCTACATACTCTATTTGGGGCATATATATATATATATACTATTTTGGTGATAAAAGATTATCACCAATGTCCCTAGTTTTAATTATTTTCCTTAGAATAAGGAAAAAAACATAATTGTTACTAGAACAAAATTTCGTTTTTTCAACGCGTGTTTGGGTATGCCATATATAATCAAACCAAACGTGGTGGCCGTTGGAAGACCACCACATCATGTCCGTCAAATAAGGCATAAGACGTTCGATGTGGGCAAATCCAAAACTAATATTAATATTGTCTTTTGTCCAAAAAAAAATAATATTAATATTGTCAACATTTTTTTTTTCCAAACACTGAAAAGGACATCAGTCCCAAAAGATCACCGCACATTTGATTTTGTATGGACATGGCGAATCTACATGTAAGTTGCGTAGGTCAATGCTTCAACAATGGTATAGACTTAATCTTTATAGTATTGAAATGCATTTGGTCCAATTTTTATTTCATTAGGATAAAAAATTCTCTAACTCCCCTCTATTTTCTACTATAAATTAAGTAGAGTTTAGAATATAAATGCTATAATTTTATTTTAGCTTTCACTCTATAATAGAGTAAATAGAGTAATTCCTTTTTTCATCACTCTATTTGTTTTTTTGAAAATAGATTACTATTAAAATAAAACTTAACTCTATTATATAATTATTCTATTTTGAAGAAAAAATAAAGCATTTACTAGAGATGGTTTAAGTGAAGGCCGTCGAGTGGTTTACATTGGGGATCAGAGGCTGAAAAGAAGTTTCCAATAGATAATTTGGTTACAAACTGATGCCCATAGAACCTGCCTTTATTAATTTTCTCTGTTCTCTCAAGCTTGTGATCTTACAACTGGACCACGTTAAATTTGTTAAAAGAAATCTATTTAAACCGCCTTGCTGAGGCTTGAACCATAGTCTCTTGAAGCTTTAAATACCACTGAAACACATTGTATTTCCTAAAGAGAATTGATTTAACATGATTTGGGTCTCATACTCTAGAGATGTACGGGACTTCAGGTTCAGAACTTCATCGTCTTTCAAAAACAAAGTTTGTTATCTTATAGAGCTACGAATATTTTTAACTATTGATATTTCAAATAACTTTCGAAGCCGATTTGGTGGTGAGGTGGCCCACTAAAATATTAGTTGAGAGGTTATCTTTCGATTCAAAAATTATTTAGGATTTTGAGTTTTCTCACTAGTACTTTTTTAATATCTTATGTCATAGGAAACTTTATCACCAGTTTTCATTTTTTTTCCTTAAGAAAAAGAAAAATAATTGTTACCATACTACTTCAAGAAATTGTACTATAGAACAAATTTTCGTTCTTTCAACTCGTGTTTGGGTATGCCATATATATCAAACACAATGTGGTGGTCGTTGGAGGACCACCGCATTTCTTACGCTTGTCCGTCAATAAGACATAAAGACGTTCGATGAGGGCAAATCCAAGGCCATGTTTATCCACGGTCTCTTAGGCGGGGTTCTTAACTTATAATTTCACGTTTTTAATTTTTTTTTTTTTTTTAATTTTACCGTTAAGAGACGTCTCTTAGGTCTCTTATTTAAGAAACGGTTATTAAGTTTTCTTAGTTAAAGTTAAGAAACGTCTCTTAGAAAAACTAAGAACTCCATCAATCCCAAAAGATCACCGCACATTTGATTTTGTATGGACATGGCGAATCTACATGAGGTTACGTAGGTCAAGGCTTTCACAATTGTATAGACTTGAGTCTTTATAGTATTGGAATGCATTTGGTCCGGTTTTAATTCATTAAAGGATAACTGGATAAGTGGTGGACGTCGAGTGGTTTACATTGGATCAGAGGCTGAAGAAAGACTCCAATGGTTTCCCAAAACAGAAACACTACTTCGAGGGGAGGCTTTGGTTACAAACCGATGTGCATACAACCTGTCTTTATTAATTTTCTATGTTCTGCTTCCTTTCTCTCAAGCTTGTGATCTTATAGAGGTACGAGTATTTTACTATTTTTAAAAACATGATAATTCAAATAATTTTCAAAAGAAAGAATATTTAACTCCAAATATAGAGCTCTTATTGACGTTAAGTTTGTAAATAAACCTACGAATACAAATGCAAGAATTAACCATGATAAGTATAAACTCAACATATAGTCAACAAAAACATTATTACAACGGGAAACAAAGCAGGAACCAGAGTGACTAACCTGTCATGCACTCTTGCAACTTCTCTCTATCATGCACCTTCACGTTGACTATAAGATTCCTCATCTTCATCTAGTTCCGGTTGCAAATTTGAAAGCTCTCCGCTCGAGTTGTAAGACACTCTTATCGACTCAAACTCCCTAATTGGTGACGGACTTCGTGGCAATGGTGTGCCCTGCACTGTCGAAGAGCTTGGAATGCTTTGCGTAATTGGTGAACTCACGTTAAGAACGACACTGTTCTTGAAAGTATGCGACTTTATGTCTTTCTCATCAAAGATTCTAAGTAAAAACATTGACCTTTTCCATAAAGAGTTTTCGGAGTCTTGAAATAGCATGTGCCTATGTTCGTGCAAGAAGTTGGCTACGAAGATGAGAAGTGCCAAGATTGAAGCAAGGCCCGCTATTAGAAACAGACCCCAGAAGCTACTAAGGCTGAGATGGTGGGAGGAAAGTGTAATGTTTTGATCAGGACAATCACTCTCATTCTTGAACCATTTTTTCTCAATGAGTTGCATTTCATCGCCTTCAGTCACACTCAAGATTGCCCTTGAAACATCATCCGTCATAGGTGAATTCCTGGGGAATACCTACACACGGATTATGAAAATGATCATTCTTTAAAGGTAAATTTGAAAAGATCAAGTTTATGGTAAAATTAGAATTCCCGAATAATTATTCAACTTACAAAGCCAAAACCAGCAGTCTTGAAAGAAGGTTCAACCATGGCATATCTGGAGCAGTTCTGAATAAGGATGACTTTAAGGTAGGCCACTTCGTCAAAAGCTGCTGCAATACTACCATTGGAGAAAAGCTCGTTACATTCTTCAGCGGAACCATAAGCCTTAAGCTGAGATTCATGAAATCCTTGTTTTTTCAAAAGGTTAACCACGAAAGTGCCACGTTGGAACCCTACAGGTTTGTTATCTTTTGTGAGATCTTTCCAATTTGTGACCTCTGGTTGGAACCGTTGAACAGTGAGGAAAGATGTGAGATTCGCTGTGTAGCTCTGAATCAGCACAAGAACCACGAAGCACCACACTGTCACCACAAACCTGGCTAAATTGCTAACCACCTTCTCGCCTATACACACATGAACAAGTTGTAACTATATCAGTAAATCTTGTATTGATGATAAATAAGAATATAATCTACTATATATAAGCAATGTAGACTACTTTCACTCTGCCCATTTTTTTGGTAACCCTAAGTAGAAACTCATACTAAAAACTTCAAAAATAAAATAAAAACTCATACTCGTTCATTTTTTTTTGGTAACCCTAAGTATACCACTATGCCACACGGCTTTAGTTCTCAATGCCAAATATTTTTAGAAATGAAATCCTATAAATCACAATATTTATCATTTTAGTGGATTCTTAATTAATTGTTGTAACTTACGGTGGGCAAAATTCATAGTGGAGAAAGAGAACCAGAAACATGTGCCGATCTGGTGGTGAGGTGGTCCACGAAAGTCGGTGTTGACTCTGTGTTCTAAAATCCACACGATAAACCCAATGAATACAAAGAAGCAACCAGTTGTGACCCATAGGTCATAGCTCCAAGGTTTAAGGAACACCCATGTGTTCTTGTTCTTGTTGTCTTTTAGCGGCACCATCATAGACACTCCAGACTCTGTGTAGGGTAACGTGAAATCGACAAATAAAGACCTGTTTGCTCTGATGGTTACATCTCCCACCACTGCATCCCACTTCTGCCTCATTTTTATTATTAATACGTTAGAAATCTAATCGATATAAATCACACTATGCTCAATAGGGGAAGAGATAACTAACCCCATTAAATACTTGATACACCAAATCGTCGTAGTTCTCATCCGCAGATTCAAAAGCAAAGTATTGAGGAAGGACTGAGTAAGGCAACTTTTTAAGAGTAGCTTCAAAGACATCTATACAGTAACCGGTCGGGGTCATTGCGTTACTAACCGGATCTATATTTACCTTTACAAAGTTGAAGAAGCCTTTCTTCACTGGAACCCCCACTTTAAGCTTCTTTCCACTCGATGTAATCTCCCATCCTTTAGGAATAACATTTGACATTCCGGGCCATTTCACTGGCCCAATCCTCTCCACTGGAGACAATATCGTTTTGTTTGATTTTGTATTCACGAGTCCATTACTTGGTGTCCAGCATCCTATCTTTTTCTCTTCATCTCCAATAATGTTGATGATCTCAAACGTTGATAACTCTCGCTGCATGTTAATGAGTTTAAAATCTCCTGCTAAACCCTTGAATCTAACGTTTGAGAGTGTTTTTTTAAGACATGGACCGTAGCGTGAGACGCCTAGGGTCCCAAGATCTGTCCTGTTATTTGGGGAGGAGCTAGCGTTATCATACCGAAAGTTCTTTGTTCCGGTTCTTTCCACGGCCATGGCTAGTGCAGTGATCGAATCATATGCCCATACTGCGTAAACGTTCAACTCTGTATCATCCCCCATCAATGGATTCTCCTTGTCGAACTTTTTCTTCCAACTCAAAGTGAAATCTTGGAGCTCTTTAGATTTGGGGATATGACTCCTCACACCTAACACCCCTTGCATATTCTCCAAGCTGCTACCTCGTTTAGAGCTCATCAAGTTCATTATTCCATCAGTCAATAACCAAACATACCCTTCCTCCATCATCCCAATCTCTCTAGCTTTCTGAAAAAAACGAAAACCAAGATTTGGTGACATGTGGACAACAAATACTCTTGTCTGCATGGTCATTAGCTTGTAGAGCTCCTTGAGAATCTGATCATCATTAGCCTTCTGAGGGATCAAACTTCTGTAGACTACAAAAGCTTGCACGTCTTGTAAAGCATCAGCCAAGTAAGGTACTATTCCTTCCCCAAATTCGTTGTCCTCGTTAATGGTGATGACTTTTCTCCAGCCGAAGGATTTGACAATGGCTGCAACAGCTTTGACCTGGGATGAGTCGTCCACAGTGGCTCGGACGAAGTATGGGCTGTTGATGGATGTTAGAAGAGGGCTTGTTGCAGAGAATGTGATGGCCGGTACTTGAGATTGGTCGGCCAGTCTGATCATAAACTCTGCTTGCATAGAGGTTGTTGGTCCAATGATGGCACTCACTTGCTCGTTCTTGATTAGGTCCAAGGCTGCTTGCAACGCAAGCAACCAAGAAGAATAAGAAAAAATATTAATGTTAAATTTGTAATAGTTGGATAACAGTTGAATAATTGACCAGACAATAATTGTTTTCACAGAGTTAAGACTGATAGGGACTTCTTCGACTACCTATTGTATTGGTCTGCCGTAACCTACACTTTCAAGCTAAGCTAGAAAATGAAGACTTTGTCTAAATACAGCTATATAGACCACATAAGTGGACATTTGGATTCTGAATAGTCAAACCGAATGTGTAATATCTATTTCGATAAAGCATGTTCATATAAATAGCATCTTGTTCCACACGTTTAAAAGTCTAAGTGCAAGACCTGTTGATACGGACACTCATTGTTAGTTTGGACACACTTTGATGGGATCAGAATACACCGGGTTATTCCAAAAAAATATTAACAAAAAATTTTATATATATATATATATATATAAATCATATAAACGGTATATTCTTTTTAAATAACTGATCCATGGCCTATAAATATAAGAGTATATTTACTTCCCTATTTTGTAACAAACGCAAAAATTTAGGAGAAATTGCTAATAATAACATATGCTTAGTACCACTTTGCAAAAATACACATTCTCAAAAATATATTAACATTTGGATTTACACTTTATTGATTATCGTTTAGGGTTTAATGTTAAAATGTGAGGTTGAATTTCTAAATTTTTTATAAATATTTTAAAAAATTAATTAAGTCTATATATTTTCATCAAAAAGTTAAAGTATTTTTGAAAATAGTCATTCATTAAAGGTAAATTTAAAAAGTGGTATCAAACTTATGATAAAAATAAAATTTCTCTAAAATTTACTTATAACAGTTTTAATGTGTATTTTATACTCACTCTGTTTCACGTGGTGTTTTAGGATATTTTTTGTTTAATTTTAAGTGATGTTTTAAGTTTATTATGTAAAAAGTAGTAATTTGATAATTATTTTATTTTACAGTCGTTTTTTATCGGTTGGTTGTAATTAATATTATTTTTAAGCAACGAAAAAAAACTAATTAATTAGGTAATCTGGCAATGATTACATAGGAATGACTACCGTCGCAAATCCCCAGAAACAGAAAGTATTATATGTTTTTAATATTCATGTCTGGCTTAAGTTTAGCCCTTAATTCTGAAGTAGAACTAATAATAAATGCATCAGAGAAGCAAAAGACAAAGAAGAAACGAACCTGCAGCTGAAGCTTGAACAACATTATCCAAAGAATCTCTAACGTGAACCACAAGTCTTGTGTTGTAATGAGCATGATGCTTGTAAAAGTCGGACAACGATAGATTAATGGAAGTGAGGCAGATCTTGGAAAACGGAGTTTGCAGATCAAGCACTACTCCTACTTTTATTTCACTTGTTTGTTTTTTTCCTAAACAAACCTCCTCTAACACAAAACCCAAAACTAGCAGGACAAAATAACCCACAAAGATATTTTTAGTTTTTATAAGGTTCATCATCTTCATCCAAAGATTGAGGAACTTTATATGATTCTTTAACTTCCCTTATTTGTTGGATATATAAATAGGATACAAAATCCCAGTAGAAGGAAAGTGACATATGTTAAGGTCTTGTTTCTGAAAGGGAAGAAAGATCACGGAAAATTCAACCAACAATAGTGTCAAAAAAAAAATCAAACAACAAAAAAAAACTTCTTGGAACATTAATTGTTAAATAATTAAAAAAAAATCTAATGTTATACGAATATATTACGAAAAGGTTAAAATTTTGTACCTAGATAGAGTTCATACAATTTTTAAATATTTCAAATTATATTAACAAAACTTTTAAGAGAATTTGTTATTGCAATATTTGAAATATAATGGAAAACTAGACCTAAAATATCTTAAATTTAAACCGTGATTTACAACCTAACAAAACCAACGAAGGGGTCAATTAATGTACTTGCTTAGTGGCAGAATGAAAATATGTGACCAGGCTACTAGCATGATTAATGCAGGTCTGTTAACAAAGGGTTCTTATTTTTTTAAGAGACCGTTTCTTAATTTTAACTAAGAAAACTTAAGAACCGTCTCTTAAATAAGAGACATAAGGCCATGTTTATCCACGGTCTCTTAGGCAGAATTCTTAACATATAATTTCACGTTTTTAATTTTTTTTATTTTTTTTTTAATTTTCCCGTTAAAAGACGTCTCTTAGGTCTCTTATTTAAGAGACGGTTCTTAAGATTTCTTAATTAAAATTAAGAAACGTCTCTTAGAAAAGCTAAGAACCCTATGCTAAGAGACCTGTAATAAACATGCCCTAAGAGACGTCTCTTATCCGGAAAAATGTAAAAAAGAAAATAATTAAAAAGAGATCAAAAAAATTAAGAACTCTATCTTAAGAGACCCGGATTAAAAATAGCCTAAAGAACGTGGCTACAATTTTTGCAAAAGACAAGGTAGGCGTAAGGCTTTTATATAACGATCCATTTCTCTTTGCTACATAAATTCACTGTCAATGGGAAAACTTTTGCACCTTTGAATGAATCCAATTTTTTTATTTACGTACGGATTTAACCTTTCAGATATAAAAAATTTGAGAATGAATCTCAAACTGAGACCGTTGATAATAATAAGTCCATCCATGCACTCAAATCGCGTTCATCTATTGACAGGATTGATATTAAAAAGTCATGACGACTCTTAATATAGCTAGTGGACTCTGGACTCATATATTCATAAACCACACATTTTATTTGTAGGCTACGTGTGACAAAAATATATTACAAATTTTGCCTAGAATATTTCATAAGTAAGCCCACATCTTTTCTTAAACCAAAATGATAATTTCAACCCAAAGATGATATATCTCACATAAGTTTATGCCAGTTGTCGGTTGTAAAATTAAGGCCCATGTTGGTCATCTCTTTTTTTCTCTTTGTCAATGGATAAAATTTATACATCTTTGCTAGTTTTATTAACCAAATTGTAGTGACAAACTTTACATGCATAAAATTTAAACAACAAAACCCATCTCCAAATTCTAGACTAATTGATACTTTCTTTGTTTCAGTTTATTTGATGTTAAAACAGAGAAGTTATTGACGTTATTCTAATTATTTTAGATTTTTTTAATATTGTTTTAAAATTATGATTAATTAGTTAAAAAGAATTTATGATTAATTACATAATATTTCATTTTGTTTAATACTTGAATAAATATATTAAATGATATTTTATGTAACCAAAAATATTTTTTAAAGAAATTAGCATTTTCTTAGGATTTGAAAGAGAAGTGGGCAAAACACACAGTTTAGATATAGTGTATGATCCAATTTCATAATGATATTCAGCAAAATAACTGACCCACTGAAGTTTTAGAAATGAACTGTAGCATTGGCAGTACAAATTTGTAAAGGAAACGTAAAAGCCATGCGTGGTACTTGAACTTTGTCATTTTTATAGTGGTTTAAGTGTTTAAAATATATCACTTATTTATTATAAATTAATTGTACGATGATTGCTTTTTTAACCCTTTATATACAGTATATTAGAAATGTTTTAGCTCGCCAATCCAATTTTAATGCATCGTATGTTTCTTCATTTTACTTTTATTATTAATTTTTGACAATTTTAATAATTAAAATTTCTGATTTTATGGATGATATATTTGACATAATAGGATAATCCATGAATGGAAATACCAATTCAAATATTAAAATATTCTTACCAACGATATATTTAAAATTATTTATTATACTGTTTAAATAATATATTATATATATATTGTATGTATTGTATTTATCAGTTAAGTTTATAAAACTTAACCATTTAAATCGTTTTTATTTGTTTTTACCATTAAACATATATTTGTACAACTAAAACTATTATATCCTATTTTAAACTTTCAGATGTTTTAAATTCACTAAATCCACATTTGTTTCACTTGGTCTGCTTGATACGATAGGGTCTGTACCCCCTTATCATGTTTTTTCCCTCGAAGCTAATATGTTTAAATTAACTTTAAAAATCAACTAAAATAAAACATAGGAAATAACAGAATATTTATTCCTAGACACGTTAAATGGAACTTGCAAACTAAGTTGTAATGTCAATTGTAGGATGGGGTAAAATATCTGTAAATTTTGAATCAAATCGTTATTCATTTCTATTCGAACCGAAAATTTGGTTATATGTAATTCTACAAAGCAAAAAAGATATTGATATGTAGTATTTATTTAAGAAACGAAAAAAATCACCAAATAATAATATTTTTAGAAAAAATATATTTGATCCGTTATATGCATATATATACATATTTATTATATTTTATGTAAGTTTTATATTATTTTTTAAATTAAAATGATTAATTTAGATATTATAGTCTTAAAAAGTAAATATTTTTATTTTTGTAATAAAATATTATTATTTTATATTATCTGTGGATTTTTTTAATTTAAAATATATTTTTATTTGTATGATTGAATTGGATATCTATTTAAAAATATACATAGACAATTACGAATCTGATTATATCGGATAATTCATTATTTAAACGAAATCGATCTGTTCAAGAATAACTGCAGGAATCAGGATATTTGATTCATGTATATCCGGTCACTTGTTCTAATATGAAAAGACATAAAAGATAGCAAAAAATAATGCCCCTCTGTAAAAAGTGAGAAAGAGTGAGAGAGTTTTCAGGAGTATTGATTTTAGTTGATTTCGGACGAGATATAGAATACCACCCCAAGTCCCAACATTCAAACTCGTAAAACTGTTTTACTATGTTTTCTTTCTTCGTTTTGATTCAAAAATCACTTACCAAAATTACATGTAAAACAGCATTTAGTGTATATTTTCAGATCTTTACAATTTTGTTTTGAGTTTAAAATGGTTTTATAGACCTTTACTTTTTCTAAGTTCGGATACCTTATTAACAAACTGTTTCTTTAAAACGTACTCCCATGTAATGTGAGTTGCTTCGGCACCTGTTATTTTTAAATGTCTCTGAAAGGTCCATCAAAAGAAGATTTTGTGAACTCAATACTCCCATGTCACCTTCAGATTGGTCATTTCTTTCAAATTTCACAAATAACCAAATGGATGATGTAACAAGTACAAGAACCAAATCCCACACAAAGACTCTTACATGTTTCGTGGAACTTGATTCTTTAAGTAAATTCTAAATCAAGGGTTTGAAAACAAAGTTTCTAATATTAAACGTATATTATACGTTTGACATTCATGATACTCATATGGTGGGGCTTCGCGTTAAGAGTTAAGACCCACCAGCCGACCTGACTATGTCCTCCTCCTACTCAGCTTACACATGTTTCCATGTGGCGTCACCATTTCTGCTATTTCACTTTACATTTTATTTCCTACATTGTCGTACAACAAAGAAGTTAATAATTATTTTTTACATCTCTACCAAAGATAGTAGTATCATGCATGCTTTTATCATTTAACTCCAACATATAAACGCATTTTTTATTAATTTGGAGTATTTCGGATAAACGGAAGAGTTAAATACTAATCTTCAATATCTCTTTAGGTTTTCAAATAAAACTTAAACCATAGTTTTATATTTGTGTGGTCACAAGATTAAATGTAATAGGGTACCTTCGAATATGGGTTGGTTAGCTCTTCAGAATCTGCTTACCACCACCACTTTGTGGATAATTAAAAAACATCTTCTTAGAATATTCCCAACGAACTTGAACTCTCAATTTTTAAGATTTTTGGTTCTTTAACGAACCCTTAAAACTTTAAATTTTAAGATTATGAATAATAAAACCTCGAATTCCAAGTTTTACTATTCAAAATTTCAAATTTCAAATTATACTACTTTAAATATTAAAATACTATTTCATTTTAATATTTATAATTATCTATTTTACATATAATTTTGCTAATATCATTCTTGTATCATTTTAATTTTTATAATTATATTTACTTCAAATTGAAATAATTCTTTACATATATATATATATATTTATTACTAGTACATAAAATATACTAATATATTAAAATAAAATCAGAATTACTAATATAAATTAATATTATGTAAAATATAAATATTATATACGTAATTGAACCATTTCATAACTTTTATTTTCTAGTTGATGCATATTTTATTGAAACTAAATATTTACTCATTTGATGAATCCGAATTATTTACAGGTGAGTTCTAAATATTATGTTTTACAGTTAAATTTGTACAATTATTTATTTATTAAAATTTAATATTTATAATGTTTTACATTTAAATGTGTAAAATTATTTATTTATTAAAATTTAATATTTATAACTAGTTATAGTTAACGTTTAGGATTAAAATGTAAACACAAAAAAAAATCAAATATATACTATTCAAAGTTTTTTAATGGGAACAACCAACCCTCAAACTTTTAGTTTGAAAAATCAATTCTCTTATGCACATTATTATTTTTCTCTTTTTGATACTCGTGACATCGTTCACTTATCGACACGTAATAATAAAGGGAAAAAAGATACATCAGGCCAACCACTTGGACTATGTCAAGCTTATTTTTCAACTTTGACACCTTGCAAAACAAAATTATAATCCCTCGTTTCTTAATACATGAAGTTTTGGCTTACTATACAAAAATTAAAAAATTTACATTTATCTAAAAAGTATTTTTAAAGATATAATTTTAAAATCATTCAACCAATTATAAAAAAGACTGTAAAATTTTATTGATTGAACAATTTTCAATAAAACTAAAATTAACCTTAAAAACTTAAAACATACCTTAAAATTTTAAAACATCATCTATTTTGAAACAATATAAATCTTCTAAAACATTAAATAAAAAGAAACGGATTGAGTATTTTTCGTTGTCATGTACAAAGTATGTTTGATTTTATGAGTACGAGTAGTTTAACTAATTAGTATTTCGAAACTTGGTCATATACCAAAGAAAGTTTTGTGTGCGGAATTTAGGTCTAAGAATACTTACAAGAGTAATAACAGCAAATCAATCAATTATATAACAAAATATATAAGAAGGATTAGAGGGTATCGTGCAGCCGACCTGAGCATACCATGTGAGTTGATTTTGACTTACCTTCACAACAGTTGACCGATAAAAATTTTCCACATTGGGTAAAGAATCTCTTAGCTCTCAAGTCTCAAGTCTCAAGTCTCAAGTCTCGACCAGTAAAGTTAAACGAAAACAATTTTGAAGTAGATTTCTTTTTTTCATTGCACCCTTCTGTTTTAGTAATTTAAGGACAGTCCACCTTACCCTTTTCCATATAATCTCTCTTGTTTAATTATTTAAATCTATTATTTTTACGACGTGTGTAATGGAACCAATTATAAAAGTCACAACTTTCTAGGGGTTCGTCTACGCTTTTCTGTTAATCTTGTTAACAAAAAAACTAAACGCATATTTTATAGTTCAGATTAATATATAACACCACCTTTGTTTAGTGCTAAAAATAATAAAGTTTAGTGATCATTATGTGGATCCAAGATGGAATCTTAGATCCATGATGAATATTGAACTTTGTCTCATTAAGAAGAACACAAGAAACAAATTTATGTTTAAAAGACCGAACTGAACTGTTATACCTTCTATTTCGACACATATTAAACTTGTTTATGTTCAAAACTTGTTTTAGAATTTTGACACATATTATAAATATATATTAAACTTTGATTGTTAATGATTTTTCGTAATTAAATATTTTTTACAATTTCGACCAATAGAATTTTAATAAATATAATGTTGTTGAAATTTGCAATTTACCCTTAAATAATACATTGGAAATGTAAAAAATATTTTTTTTTGAAATATATATTTTCTGAAATATAGAATCTTTCCGAACTGAAGATTATTATTTTGTTTTGCATATTGTACCAAATACTAATGAACCTCAATATTAAATGACTCAATGCAAAAATTAAGCATATTTATTGATACTTCGAGTATTCCCGTGGCTTTGTAATACAGATGGTTCTTTTTGTTTTTGAAAAGAGTTTATCATATATTAGTATCATATGATATGATCATGGTTAACAAAAAGAAAATTATGCACATGGTCTGTATTTTGTAGTGTTACCGGTCAAATCAAAAGTAAGTTACTGACAAAAAATATTAAAATAAATTAATTGGGAATTTTGAGATGTTTGACCAGTCAAATGAGCATTAAGCCAAACAGTCTTAAGATAATGGAGAGTTGGAGAAGTGACTAGTGTGTGCGTTGTTAACGTACATATTTGCGCATTGATACTATTGCTTTTGGTTTTGAGAACAAACAGGGTTTTTTTTAACCCCAAAAACATAACACAGATTTTATGTCTAAACATACAACAAACTAATACTTTATTTGGGAGTAAGGAAACCACATGGTAGGTCAGCTTTGTGATTCAGCGAGATGCTGTTTTGGCTTGTTTAAAGCACACTAAGAACACCTTTAACGCTCAAAACTTAAATATTTGAGTGTATAAAAAGATATTAATTGTGTAATTGCATTTTATTTTTTATTCAGTATTTCAGTTAAATTTTAAACGCCACATGTAAACTGAGGTTGCCATCATCTTTAAAAAAAAAAAAATCTAAAACCACAACTTCTCTGTTTTTCATTTCATGTTTATATATATATTTAATTATAAATTCTTTTCTATTTTTTGTTGGAGTTTACTCTACTGTCAACTATATTCTACCTTTTTGTTCTAAAATTTTGAAATATATGTACATATTTGAAAATATTTTATTTAATTAACTGGTTATTTTGTTTACTCAAATCCAATCTTCAACCATGAACGTTAAAAATGGTAGTTTTTATGTTAAGCGGAGATACAATAACAAATATTCCGTTCATAATATTATTTTAAAAAATCTGATCTAATCATATTTTATATTTTAAAATTAGTTATGAAAATATATTTTATTTAACTATAAATATTTTTAATAAATATAAATACTAGTTTTTTAAAAATAATTAGACTTAATTATGAAAAATAAATAACTTTAAATCTCTTGTAAATGATTTTAAATCTAAGAACTCTTTTATTCACTTTCACAGTTTGGTATATATTTTAATTTTTAAGTCTATTTTCTCATAATTTTTTCACTAAATTTACTAAATGCGTTTTAGTCTACTTGATCCGCTAGATTTACACGCTTAATCCACTTTTTTGTTCAAAACCTTACTTAAGGTCGAACATAATTAAAAGCGAGGTTTGATTTATTCATGTGATATAAGGTTGTATATAATCTAATTAAAAGATAAATTTTACTAAAATAATCAAGCTTCGAAATTGAAAACTATTATGTTGCTCATTTATCTCTATAGATTGTATGTAATGTAAATGTTTTTAGTAATTTAAAAATAAAACATCATATTACAACAACTGTTTGCTAAGACAACATATTAGCAGTTGGAAAGTAATTTATAGTGAACTAATAAAAGATTACTAGTCTCTCAATAATATTATTGTTATATTAATTAAGATGATTCAAATGTTTACTATCCAACTAGTACTTAGATGATTATATTTGTTGACCAATTTATTTATTAGAGTTTACAATAGATCTAAAAATGGTATTTTGACTGGTGAAAACAAGAAAATTAGATACTTTTATATTTGAAGGTAACTGATCCACTTCTACTGAATGGTTTTTAAGCAATTTTTCTAGTCTTTTGAAGGAAGCCAGAATTTTTAACTATTTTGAAGAAAATATATTCTTAAAAAACTATAAGCTCTAAAGAAAAAAAATAATTTTTACGGAATTTCACGTTTAAACATTGCACAAATAATTAATAAGATTAAATTTTAGTTTAAAATTATGATTGATATGTGTTTATTTTTTACTTAGACACAAATATAAAATTTCAGTTGAAACAATTCAAAATATAACTTATTAATTAAAAAGATTAATAAATGCACTTTATTTTTGCTTGGTATCTTAAATTAGTAACGTAAATGAAAACCACAAAATTAATGATGTACATGTGTGGAGGTGTTAGTGTTAACAAAAGGCTTGACCGTCAAAATAATTGAATAACTAGTTGAGTGATAGGTCATAGGTAGATCAAATTGCAGTTGCTTTTTAAGGTGCTTAAAGCTTTGGCAAAAAAAAAAAGATTTGAAATAAGTGGAGTATAGAAATACAAAACGAAAAAATGTGGACAATGAAATGTGGGTTCCTTTTTGCGTAATCCAGGCTGGTTTGAAGACATGAGTGAAAACATGTAGAATATTATTAGACCAAACCTGTCTCTTCTTCTTCTCTTTTAAAAATCATGATCATACGGAAACACCTATCTCCATCCCTCTTTGCCCCTCCTCTCCAACCCCCACAAAATAATATACCTTCTTAATTTGAATAAAATATAGTTTCCAACATTTTGAAAATAATAACCAACCTTACATTGAATAAAAAATTATTTCCAACATTTTGAAAACAATTACCTTACACTTGTAGATAACACTTATTATAATTGAAAATAATCCTTACTATCGTTTATATTGGTTAGTTGCTTAATACCGGAAGCTATGTAGTCTTTCAAAATGTAATAGTTTTACTAAAAGACAAGCATGAAAAAACATGCCAAGCCGAATAGCCAAGCTCTTTTCTGAGTACTCTAGTCGCCTTTTGATCATCTCTAAATTTTAATTTGTATAACACACTCATTTTGAGGAAGTTTAGCTCTGCTGGTAACCAGTTTTTTTTTTAATTATTATATTTCTCCTCCACGTTATTTCTTGAGATTCCTGTCCCACTATGGCAATTATATATAGTGATCTGCATAAATAAAATATTTTATATCAATCAATGAATTATTTTAATATATAAAAATATGCGTACATTACACACTGATATGAAAGCAATACCGATAAATTTTATCGTGCTCCATGTTGGGATCTCTCTCATGTGACGAGATTAAATGAAGATTATGATTGTGCATATACGTATACATGTATTATATGTAATAATATATTATGTATTATGCATATAAACGTACGACATTGGTTCCGCCAACATTAATGGCAGATCTCAAGAATACGATTTCGACAATGTGTAGATCTTGTGATGGTAAGAATAAGACCTCGAGTTCTAGAAGCTCTACCCAATCAGAATTTGCCACGTTTGCTCTGTAATAATTCGCTTTGCAAGCATACGTTATCTAATTAATACAACTTTCATTAATCAAAGCATAACTAAATCGTCAACGTTAAGTAAAAGGCCCCCATCCCCAAACCTTGTGGATTCTGTATAACTGACACCAATTAAAATGATTAATTGTTATATATAAAAAGAAAAAGGAAATGCAAAGATGATCATAAAAAGAATATTCATAATTTTCCAACCAAGGCTTTGAACTCCCAAAAGCTCCATCAACTAACTATTCCTCAGGTCCCTTATATAAAAGTGTCTACATTTCTCCTATCAAAAAAATCTTCTACTGTTCTAGATTTGGTGGTGTCCAGAAAGGCATAAATCATACAATACTTGATACTTACATAAGGGATTATTTGTGAAAAAAAATTAGATTTTAAAGAAAGAATAGAAATAGATAAGAAAAAAAGAGAAGGTGATTTTGATTAGTTGATAAATTTGAATTTTCTTTGGGGTAATGAGTGCAATTATGTATATACAACTAGGTGTTTTTATGCACCATGTGCATAAATATATTTTTTTAAAATTTAAATCATATTTAAATTTTTTGTAATTTTATGAATTATTACTATATTCTAAAATACTTATCAAAAATATAAATCAACATTTAATGTAAATGTCTATGTCACTTTCAATTTATCATTGTTTATATGATATGTCATCATTTTTCTTTAATCAATATGGTGACGACACATGATAAATCATTTATCAAATAATATACAGCCGAAAAACTACTTGAGAAAATATAGGCAAATGTTTGTATCTTTGTTTTTTGCTTTTCTTTTTCTTGTAAAAACAAGAAGCTGTTTTTTGTGCAAGATTTTCAGTTTTTAATTAGTATTTGTTCATTATGAAACTAGAATGATGTTTAGTTTTTCTTTAAATAGTTATTGTTTATGACCTTTTTGTATGGTGATTTGATAGTGTATTGCTAGAAACAAGTGTGGAAATAGTTAAGTGAGTATCAGCTTAAGTAAAGCAAAATTTATGATTAGAAATATTAATGAGATCACAGTTAATCGTGAACTATTCCTAATATGGGTGTGGCATGTTGGTATAATTACAAGCTAGTCAAAGTAATTCTACTGATCTTTATCAGATATTATAGGGGTAGAACCAAAGTATAACATTAAGTTTACAATAACATAAAAAGTTTAGATAAATAAAAACAAGTGGATGTTAAGTAGTTCCTAACTCGACGCCAAAAGAAAAATAGTTCCTAAGTCGACGGAAAAAAAATAATCATTGGTTTAAAATAATTTTCATTTTTACCATTAATTCGTTTGCCATTTGTTATCTCCATCTATTAATTACAAGTATAAAAAGAAGCATCATAGATAAGCAAAGTGACACTATCAGTCTCTCTATTTCTCTCTCTGAATCACTCTCTTTTTTGAGTTGAATCACCACAAACTCATAATCAAATACACCAGAAACCCACACACAAAAAAATTAAAACAATTCATCTGAATCTGAGTCCAAATCTCTCTGCAGAAGCATACATTATTCATGGAGGAGAAGTGGAAGCTGTCGAAGAAAGAGACAACATCTTCTTCTTCCTCTAAGTCAAAGTTCTCAAGAAGCTTCTCAACAAGTGCTTCATCTGCTAAGTCTCCACTATTCGCAAGGAGTTCCTCTACTAAATGCTCTGTTCCTTCATCTTCTTCATCTTCAATCTCTAGAAGCTTCTCAAGAAAAGAGAGAAAATCTTCTTCCTCTCCATCTTCTTCTATCACTCAAAAATACAGCAGCTTGGCTAAAGAACAAAAGGCAAGGTTTTACATCATGAGAAGGTGTGTGGCTATGCTTGTTTGTTGGCACAAACATGGAGATTCTTAATTAGATCTTCCTTTTTTTTTTGTTCCTTGTAATTAGATCAGCTTGATTATTCCATACAAGTACATTGTAAGAAGAGGTTTTGTTTTTAAAAATTAGGGTTTCAATGCTCATTGTTCCGTTTCATAACATTTTTTCCTTTAATTACCTAGCTTTCATATGCTACACATACATAAACACAATCATAGACATGTGTATATGTATCATCAATGCAAGTATTTCTATTCAGATCGGGATTAGTTAATGTCTTTTGATAGCTAAAAGAAAATATTAATTAGAACTACAATATCTGGAGTATTAATTAACTGGTCATTTGTATCATGAAGCACAGTGTTTTTTGTTAGGATTTGCAATAGTAGTTAAGTTCATTGTCACTGGAAAAACAAATCTGAAATGATATAAGAAACAATCTTCCATTTTATGTTATTTATTAGATCTGTTAATGGATTCAAAATACATATTCAGCTGGTCAAAGATCTAAAGCTTTTTTTCTTTGAATCTATTATTGATTATGAAACGATAATGGAGTCCACTTAATGTCAAGGTAATGATGATTATAAGAATATTATCAATATAATGCTATGATGCTGTAGATCTTGCAAACACCAATAATGTCTGGAACTCTACTCATATTTTGTTTTTTCTTAGCTTTATGAAATATTAATTTATTCCTTTTTGCATTTTATGGCAGTATTTGGTGGCAGTATTTTCTGTTTTGCTTTCTGGGTTTTTGTCTCTTTGATTGAAGAAAGATTCCCTCTTGGCAAATGAAAAATATTTAGTACCAACATATTTTCACATTTTATTTATATAAAAACTCAGGATGAAATTACTATATTGTGCATAAACAGTTAGTTACTTAGAAACTACTAGTCGGCATTATTGAAATGAGATAAAATCTATCTTTTCACTTTATTAGAGGAAAAAAGTTGTGATTATTATATAGAGAATCCAATGAAAAGTTGTCAAGGAAGGACTCTATACCTTGTCATTTATCATAAATATTTTTTGTTTAAACAGAACGAAAAACGATCACGAGCGTTGCAGATTTTTTGCTAATGCTTTTTTCGTTGATTACCAAAATTTATGTAATTTGCGACAAAACAAGTTAGAAAGAATTTAAAAACTCAGAATTAAAAAACATTAGTAAACAGAAAATTTAAAAAGGAAAACAAGAAACACATATTGCACAATTTGAGGAAATAGCATTCCAAGAAAGTGAAAATGATGATGTGGAATCGGCAGGGGCGTTGGATTGGTCGGAGTCAACATTTAGGGAAATCTGAGGGTGGAGGAGGGAGCTTCTGATTTGGAACATGGTCAGACCCCAAACTCAAATGGATCTCAATGTGGCGATACATGAACCACACACTTTACACCATCAAACAACTATTAAAACATATATAAATTAAAATTTATGCTAACCATTAAATTTAGGAAAATTATTTAAAATAAAACAGATTCATGTTGAGTTTGTCCCAGTAAGACTTTAGTCATTAGAAATTAGAGGATTGGAACTTTTAGATTAAAGTTAATACAATTTTAATCCTAGGCAAATCGAATTAATAGGTCAAATAAAATAAAATCGCATAAATTTTTTGAAAAGTGACATTCACTGACACTTTAAATTTTAAATTTTTTCCCTAACACTTTAAACCTTCAAGTGACATTTTTATCACAAAAAATCTTCAATTTGATTTATTTTTTTATCAAATAAAAAAATGATATGTTAAATAGGTAAAAACGTGTGTTTCCAAAAAAAATTATTTAATCAATAAAAAATATAAAAAATAATTAAAAATTAAAATAAAATCAGAAAATTAAATTAATTTTTCAAAAAAATAAAATAAAATTCAGAAAATAAATAAAATTAAAAAAATATAAAACTGAAATAGAAAAACTTAAATTTAAATAACAAAAATTAAAGAAATTCACAAAACTAAAAAATTCAAAATAGTTTTTTAAAAATTACAAGATTATGTTTTTAAGAAAACCATTTGAAACCATCATTGTCAAAGGTAATATTTTGAAACTTTTATTGTCAACGAATGATATGTTAGTTTTTATTAGACAATCGCATAAAAATTATAATATTGCTTTTTTAAAAAAACTAACATATCATTATTGACAAAAAAATTCAAACATCATTATTGACGATGATGATTTCAAATTTTTTTTTTGAGAAACATAATCTTGTAATTTTATTCGAAAAACTATTTTAAATTTTATAATTTTCTTTAATTTGTTTTTAATTTTATATTTTTTAAAAAATTTATTTAATTCCTGAATTGTTTTGATTTTTTTGTTCAATTTTATGAATTTTTATTTAGCTTTCAAGTTTTTTTTAATTTAATTTTTGTTGATTTTTATTTAATTTTTATTTAATTTATTAATTAAATAATTATGTTTGGAGAAAAACTGATACATCATCGTTTTTACCTGTTGAACATGTCAGATTTTTACTTGTTCAACAGATCATGTTTTTACTTGATGAACAAATAAGTCAAGTTAAAAAAATTTCATGGTACAAATGTAACTTTGAAGGTTTAAAGTGCTAGTGAAAAAACTTCAATGTTTAAAGTGTGTCACTTTCAACAAAATTTACGTCATTTTCCCTAAAAAGAAATACTACCTTCACATTTTCTTACAATTTAAATGCAATTTATTACATATGCGAGAAAGCCTTGATGGAACGAAGATGTCTGGTTTAAGGAGCAGTTAGAAGCCAACGAGTCAGACTATAAAAACCTCTATTATAACACAATCGCTTGCCAAGTGTGAATAATGCTGTAGCCCGTGATGATCAAACTTTGAATCTTTAGTCACAAGGAAGTAGTTCTCCTGATGAGTGATGATCAGATTGCTTTGGTCAGGTTGCGTCCACCATTACCGCCTCGTCCTGTGAGATCAGTTGGTTTCGAGAAGCCAAGAGAGGGTAAGAGAACGTCACTGAATAAGGTGAAGAGAGTGGAAACACACGGTTTGGAACAAGCTCGGAAGACGAAGAACAAGTTTCCACAGAGTAAGAATCAGAAGAAGCCTCTGGAGAAACAGGTTCAACTTCTAGGTCAACCTTGCAAACTCATACTAAGAGCGTCACCTAGTCAAAAGACTCATCGTATCCATCAAAGAGTGATGAGAACTCTCAAGTCAAGGGAACCAGCAAAACAGAGGAAAAAGTTTAAGGTTAGGCTTAAGTTAGGGAAAACAAGGTTTTTTCTGTGTGTGTAATAAGGATCAAGAATATCATGAAAACTAGTCTCATAAGTAGATAATATCAAGAAAAAAAAATAGAACTAAAAAACCTTAACAACCAGACCTTAAATGCATATCAAAAGAAAGTACATCTTCAATGTTGTATAATAAGAGGGGACTAAAACAAGTCCACCTTTCAGACGTGAAGCAATGGTAGAGTTTGGCATGACACATTGTTCTAAGCAAAAGAACCATGACTATGATGATCATATATCTATTCCAACTTTCTAAGTATTTGAAAAGAGCTTTAAGCAAAAAAAAGAAAGAACGTTGGCCCTATATGAAAACATTCGTTATGGCAGAGAAAACTCAGTACAAAGCACAAAAAAGTTACGAGTAAGAAACCATAGGCTAAAACGCTCTGAGACAGCTCTCGACAATGATAATTTGGACCACGAAGCTGTGTCGAAAAGAATGGTGATGATCCTCAAATAAGCCTGAAACAACAACATTAAAGATACATCACCTCAGTGTGTGAAAGAAGTTGATGGTCATGTGTACGTGAGCAGAATGGGAACCAATATGGTTGCCGTGTTATTTATAGTAATGATGAAACCTTTTTTGCCTTCTTATGCTTCAGTATATAACTCTTTCTGTCTCATTTGACAGAGGGTTAATTAGTATGTTGGCCCAAAATCAGTTTGGAAACTATGTTGTTCAGGTTTGTAGAAAAAAAAATATTATTCTCTGCAGCTGGTGAGTTTATATAGTTGCATCATTTTGTGGACAGCATGTGCTGGAGCATGGAAAGCCTGATTAATGCACTGTGATAATCAAGGAGTTAGCGGGGAAGATTGTTTATATGAGCCAGCAGAAGTATGCCTCGAACGTTGTTGAGAAATGTTTTGACCTTTGGGCTTTGGAGGTTCAGAGGAATAAGATTTGTTTGTTAATAAGATGTTGGGCACAACTGATGAAAACGAGCCTCTTCAGGTTTGTGAAACACATACTTAGTGATGATAGTGGAGGAAAGATAAAGAAACCAATAAGCTCATATGCTTCTTCCGCTTGTTTACATAGGCGATGATGAAGCATGAGTTTGCAAACTATGTAGTGCAAAAGGTTATAGAGACATGCGATGACCAACAGCAAGTGAAGTGAAGAAATGAATGAAAGAAGTGAACCTCTTTCTGTCTCGCATTGTCCCCCAGGCCCATCCCAATCCCGTGTACACTCTACCCGCAAGACCCACAAAGTTTTGGGCCATGCAATTAACTGACCAAACCCGTCCCGCAATAAGTCTTATTGGGACAGGCCCGCTGGTTCAGGCCTTCATTGTCATCTCTATTTGTTTGATCTCGGCAAATCTGTACATAGAACCAACTATCATTCTCCTTTATAAGCTAATGAGTGAGTGAAAAAAGGCAGAGAGAATATTTGCAGCTCTCTTCTATGTTTTTTCTTTCAAAGTTGATTGAATAGCAAATATATATTCTACTATTCGAAAGACAGACAAGTGCTATTTTCTACTTTGCAACAATTTAGAATAAAATTCATATGTAAAGAGAAAATAAATAAAAAGGTTGATTAGCTAAAACAACATTGAAGAGATACATTCAGAACCAAATACTAAGTATAACTATAAGTAGTTATATTAATCATAAATGTATTACATGTTGAAATAGGAATGAATCAACATTGAAGACGGAATGTACTTAACAATTTAATTATTTTTAACAAAAACTATTCATTCCTTTTTCAACATTTAATACATTGATGATTAATATAACTACTCATACTTAGTTATACTTAAGTATTTTTGACATTTTGACGTTTCCATACCACAGAGACTTCATCAAAATCTACTAATTATGTTCCCTACCACTAGACGATTCCATAGCAATCTATAACTACTTAATATTTTTGACGAAAATAATCCATATATTTGGACTACTAAATCCTAAAATATAATTTTTGACTTTCTATGCAAAATTTATTAACATTATATTCTAATTTATTTTTCTATTGGTTGAAATATGGTTAGATGTATAAGTAATTGTGTTTTTATATATAAAATATAAAAAATATTATTTTCTTAATTTGTATGCACAAAGCTAAAGTGACACTTAAAATGAAGCAGATGAAGTATTACTTCATATTAATCAATAAAACATTTAGGTTATTTGAAAAGTAATAAGACTATCCAAAAATTAAATATAATTCTTAAATTAAAGTAAAAGTTACTAGCTAAATAATAATAAATTGTACCTACAACTTTTTAATTTATTTAATATCATGGATAATTTTTTTTTAAATACGACCTGAAAATATAGATATAATATTTTTCGTAATACAAATAAAAATGTGGATTTTTCACTTTATATTTACGTAAAAAAAACTACATTGTAATTGGTAAAAAAAATTGATCTGTTTTAATTTTAAAATAAAACTACAATGTAATTGGTTACCTTTGAAAAGTTAAAAAAACTAAAGTAGTAAGTCAAAGTCTAACTAATCATCTACTATGTGTGTGAAGTAATCGGAGTCTAATTAAATTTCAGTTGTTGACAAAAAAAAATCAGCTATTTATTAAATCAAAATGTCCTGCAATCTATACGTAGCCTATTTAATTCCCGAGTAGTTAGAGTCTATTAGTATATCCGAAGAAACAAAAAAAAAACGAAGGAACAAAAGAAAAAGAGTAAAACAACCAATTAAAAGGAATAGTTTTATCTTTTCTTACGCACGTTCGGTCTCGTATGTAAAATGGGCAAAGATGGCAGCGATCTCAAGCCTGGTAACAGACCTAGTGAAGTCAACGGTAGAATTAGCGGCTTTAAGGAAAGATTCACGGGTTCCCAGCACAGTCATTACGTGTTTGGCCAATGATTCCGTCGAAGAATTTTTGGGTCACAATCTTGTCAAGAGGATATCTACTTAGTCTGCATGGACCTGACCTGCAACCCGTACCACAGTACTCGTCGGAGGTTCCACAATAACCTTTTTTACTGCAGCATAGGATTGGAGAGCAGCCGCAGAACTGAGACTTGGCAGTTTCCGAGTAGAAACCCAAGAGAATGATAATATGAAAAGCTGACGAGATTTTTGTGAGAGCCATGTTTGTGGATCGGGAGAAGAATAGGAAGAGCTTGTGAACGTTTTGGTCATATACAATGGCAAACCAATTGAAAATATGTATTTGATTATTTTAATACTTGACTTTGACAATTTGACTCTTCAACCACCAAGATTATCCTGTGGTTTACTAACTCAGTTTTCTTTTTTTTTTGTCGGCCACAATCCATTAATATTGACCAAAGGGTCAAGTACAAATATTTAAGGTTATGGTTGGACAAATAAACTAAAAACCTAAATTAATTTTGATCGATAATTTTTTTTGAATTTCTATTATTAATAAATTAATTCTTATTTTAAAACATTTTTGATAGCTATTTAAAATTAATATAATTTTTAGAATGGAAAAATATATCTTTAAACATTTTTGAATTTCTATTATTAATAAATTAATTATTGTCTTTAGCCAGTATCTGTATTTTGTAAACAATTAGTATCAATTATCAAATAATAGATCTTGTCACGACGTGGGTCAAGTCCAGGATCTCAAGAAGATAAATAGGAGGATGAGCAACATTGTCTTGGACAACAACATCATCTCTATCCCTTTTGAGTTCCTGACCAAGATTCCAGCTAAAACTTACCGCTTATCTCCATTCTCTTGGTCTGTTCCTAGCTGAAACATCTTGTCTACTGCAGACAACAAGTTGCTAGTGTTCTTCGCCTTGTCAGGAGAAAACTCAATTACGGAGATTCTCTGCAACTCCACAAGGTGTTTCTTCGGAGGGGGAGGGAAGTTTGAGAAAGAAGAGGCAGCAAAGAGGTTGACAAGGAGGTTGAAGATGACGCCATTGACATTGATCTTGAATGACTTTGTTGGGGTGACAATATCCATTATATTTGTAATGCTCAGTGGCTCTCTATCAACAATGACTTGCGTAACAAGCGAACAAGAACCAACAATATAAACAAACAAGACTTGCAAATTCCATAAAACGAAAAGAGTGCCTTGCGCAATACGAAATAAAGAGTTGTGATGAAACAAATTACATAGATGGGCAAGAAAATCTCTAACACTGGGATTGTCCTAAAAGCATCAACATTCTCTCTTCTACACATTTAGCAATATAACAGAGCCATTCTCCTTGTGTGAAGGAAACCCTAAAGTCCTCTCACCATTTCACAATCCATCTTTACACCATTCTCTCTCTCACTCACTCACTCATCAGCCTAAGAAGGGATGCTTGGTTCTATGTATCGAAAAAGCCGTAAGAAAACTACACGATTTTACAAAGATTTTTGCAGAGAAACAACTCCTCTCTCTCTTTCACAATTTCCCTGCAAAGATTATTTCCAGTTTAGATCTTACCTAATTCTCAAAACGCAGTGGCAGACCCATTCACCCTAGTTAAGCTGTACAACACCTTGCAGCCTTACACCATCTGAGGCTGGTTTACTGACTGCAAACCCATTCTCCTCTCTGCACATAACACAACACCACTTTAAGAGACGCCCTAGAAATACATATAAGACAAGGAACATACCTCCAGCAGCAACGAGCTTTTCAACACGGGCAACAATATGCTTTCCATAAGTGTACTTCTTTAACGCATTAAGGTGCACTTTAATACGAGTAAGAATCAGCTCACGACGTTGGTCATCGCACGTCTCCAGAACCTTTTGCACTACATAGTTTGCAAACTGATCCTTCATCATCGCCTATATATACAAGAGGGATAAGCATGTTAGTTTCTTTTAGTTTCCTTGAAAATAACTTAAACGTAACAGACCTGAAGAGGCTCGTTTTCATCAGTAGTGCCCAGCATCTCATTCACGAGTAATTCCCGTTCCTCTGGACCTCCAAAGGTCAAGCATTTCTCAACAACATTCGAAGCAAACTTCTGCTGGCTCATCTGTACAATCTTCCCTGCTAGTTCCTTAATTATCACTGTACGCTCATCAGGTTTTCCATGCTCCAGCACATGCTGTCCACAAAAAGTGTATCAGTTTTGAACAAACAATATGAAATCACATCATACATTATACAAACCTGAATAACATAGTTTCCATACTGATCTTGGGCTAGCATACTAACTGTGGACAGGATCTCTTCCATAACCTTACTCTGTGTATTCGGGTCATGGCAGTGTTCCAATACCCTCTGCAGATAGAGACGAGAAAGCGTTATATAATGAAGCATAAGACGAAGAAACAGTCAACATGTTTTATCACTAAGAGCAAGAACCTGAATAACACGACACCCGTATGGGTGAGTGGAGAGTGTCACAACTTGACCAAAGAAAGTGGAAATAATGAATCCGATGTTTTCTTCAGGCACACATTCGATGCATTTCTGAACCACATGGTTCCCATTCTGATCACGCACGCATCGCATCACATGTCCATCAAGTTCTTTCACCATCTTAATTTTCTGGTCTAGATCAACCACCTCTATTGCCTATAAAGGTAACATAGCAGAACATACTAAGAATGGATGGCATAGTTATGGAGACAAAGTAGAAGAGTGAGAACCAGACTTTACCTTCTGGATAACACGACAGCCATACATCTGTAAGCTAAGAGCCAGAACGTTGTCAAAGAGCTTCTCTGCCAATTCTCTCCTCTGTGCCGGGAGCCCATGCTCAAAGAACTGTAGGAAGATTAACGTATTCAGGAATCTTTCTTTTCTATATATACTTAAACCAAAAAAACAAAGTGATTAAACATACCTTTTGAATTACATAGTTTCCAAAAACGTCAGTCATCAGGGCCAGTGCTTGTGGCATGATCTCCTCATACACCATGTTCTTCTCATCAGTTGTTGCTGTCTCGAGTTTCTGCTGAATAAATCGGCTCCCATATTGATCCGCACTGGTTCAGCCATTTCCGAATAATAAACGTTAGCTTGGGACAAATGGTACAGAAGAATAAAGGTAAAGACTTTCAAGGAAATACCTGAACTCAACAACATGAGTAGCTATTTCAGAAAGTTCAAATCCTCTTGTTTTGTTACTCTTGAACTCTTCAAGCAATGAAGAGCCAAAGCCTCCATCCAAACCACCATCCATGTGCCAAGAATCCATTATCCCTCCTGGATAGTTTCTTGTTGCAGAGGGATAACGCATGTTAGCTTCACCTCGTCTCATAGGGCTGCAAGGTGCCATAAGAGAACTTTGCATAGCATGATGAGCCAATGGGCTTCCAGGGAATGGCATATTAGACCCAAATGTTGGACTCCCATAATAGCTATGGCTGTTAGGGCTCCCGGATTTGTAAGGGACACCATACTGTGACTTCTGAGCTCCGAGGTAAGCCCTCTGGAGTTCCAGCATATTCATGTATGAGTTACCCATAAAGCCTCTGTCCATTGAAGGATCATTGAGAAGATCGAGCGAATCAGCATACTGATGATACATAGGGTCGGCAATATGTGACTGAAGAAGACCAGCACCTCCTGCCATCATTCGATTAGTAATCCTGCCAAGGTTATGTGATTCAGGGAGGTTTTGACCCAAACCTCTCCCATGAAGTCTAGAGTCCATTCCAGAATATCCCAAAGTAGGTGAGGAAACATCTTCATACATTGGAGAAAAGTTATTATTCCCAAGTTGGCTCCCCATCATAGAAGCAACAGCTGGATTTAATGCATAGTTGTTCAGACCATAGTTCGGGCTATCAAGATGCTGAGGCTGGTAGGGACCAGGTAGTCCACGTCCACCGTTATAGGCAGATCCTTGTGACCCTCTCAACTGCGAATTCCTCCAGGAATCAGTTGCCTTATGGGCTTGATCAGATTTGCTTGGGAACCCGTGTTGATGAACGTCGCTATGTCCACCAAACATGTAGTTCCTGACCTTTTCAACATCCTGCTCAGCCTGACCACGTTCATCTAGCCCACCACTGCCTGTCAAGTTCATGCCAGATAAAGCAGCGGCAAGATCAGAAGACTCGCTGAGACCAGATGTAACACCGTTGAAGGGGCTTTGATTACTTGTGTTCCTCTTATCGTTTGAACTCACTCTTCCACTACCAATGGGAGTAAGGCAGGGACTAGGAACCCTACCAATGGCCTGAGGATCAGGAGTTCCATTTCTAGACAATGAAGAACCCAGAACAGCTGCATAGCTGAAAGGAGATGGGGCAGCAATGCCTTGTGATGCAGATGGAGACTGATTATTTGTAGGACTGATCTTTTCATCAAAGGCATTACGACTTGCAGGACGTGAAAGCTGCTGTGGAACAGGATGGTCAGCCTGCACAGAAGCAATCCATTAACTTTAATTAAACGAGATTGTACAGTATCACAATAAACCAGAGAAATGCTTGCATAACTAGGCCTCTGAAGCAAACATGATAAAGCAACCATCTAAGCGTATATGAAAGACAACACAAAGCATCAAAGCTAGTTCGATCGTAATGCTAAGAAAGAGGTTTCACCATTCACCAACCTGAAAGATATCAGCAAAACTCTTCTGCTTGCCACCAAGATCCAAACCAATAAGTCCATTAGCATCCCACTCAGAAGAAGAAGCTTTCCCAGGCTCAAACTCATTCTGCTGCTTCATCTGCTCAAAGCCAGGGGGCATAGAGAACAAAGATCTACTATCATCGCCCTTTCTCCTATCCCCAATCCCACCCAACACAGCACTACTGCCTTTAACCCTCTGAGCAACCCTCAAATCCTCCCTAGACATCAAAGGAGGAGGCAACCTCGGATTCAACTTCATATTAGCATAGTAATAAGACAAGTACTCCGGATCTTTCCTAATATCCTCATCCTCCCCACCAAACCCATTTCCCTTATTGCCTCCACCAAAGTCCAGAAAAGGAGCCCCACCTCCGCCGCTAAAAAGCCCTCCAGCAGCACTAAAGGAACCGTCCACAGTCGGCGGCGCAGAGCCGCTTCTGTACAAGTTAAGCTCTCTCTCAAGCTCATCAGCTTCCTCTTGCCGCCGCTGCTGCTCGCCGAGCAATACACCAATCTCCTTCTCGTAGTCATCCCCAAAAGATGGATCTTCGTTACCCCTAAGCATCGTCCTTCTTCCTAGTTCAGGAATCATTACACACCTAACAAACAAAAACCCACAAAATCAATTACGAGATTATGGTCATACAAAAGCGTAAAGATCAAACCTTTATACCTCAAAGTTCTTCTCTAACCAAAAATAAACACCAAAGATCAAAAATTTATCAATTCTCAGGAGATTCTAACGATGAATGAGATAATCCATGATTTGAAGTTTGTGAATGAAACCCTTAACAAGGACAAAGGTGAAAGAGATAGCAAAAAACTGAGTTTTATAGTGTTGACGGAATTTTTATGAGACGGCGATGGAAGAACCTTAGGGTTTTTATGCCCATTTAAGTAAGGAAATTTTAATGAAAATATATATATATTTACTGATAATTAGTATTAGGGTTGGTTTGACATAGCGACTTATTGCCTAAAAGCATTTATCTATTAAATTTTTTTTTTTAAAAAAAAGACAGTTGAGAAGAAGATAACTACGAACTTTGTGTTATGTTTCTCGTTTAAGCTGTTCTCGAGATCTTTGTTTCGTTCTTATGTTTTCTGTTTGGGTTATAGAGTACACTTAACTTAGGGTTGTGCAGTTCCTTTGTTTTTTTTTTCAAGAAAAACCATAAGCTTGGAAGCTTTCTTAAAATACCACCAAGTTTAGATTCAGGAAAGGTTTCAAGAATTTAGGAGATCATACTATTATTTGAATAGTGAGTCATTCCTTGACTCTTTTATAAACCCTAAAACTTCTACAAAATCATCATTTAATATGGAAACTTGTCTTCTTTTCTTTTTTGACAAAAAAAAAACAGATTTTTCAATCTTTCAAAGGGGACTATTTCCATAGATTATTTAGCAATGTTTTAAAAATTAATAGGCGGCGGTTTGGCATCTTATAAAAAATATATTGTGTAGACGAGCGTCTAGGTTGATTTTTAAACGTATAGACCTTCTAAAAAATCATTTCGCTCATACTTGATTTGTCTACTATGTGGACGCCTAGACACTTCTTAAATCAATTTTTAAAACATTGTTGTTTAGTATGTATGTAAAAATGTTTAACGATAAATTTTTCAATGGAAAGGATACAAAACTATTAATATTCTGTGGTATACAACTGAAAGTTGGAAAATTATAGAATAAAGGTTTGTATCTGCTGCGCACTAACAAAACTTGTAATTTATAGTTTACCATACATATAAGCTGCTCAACATGAACATAATGAAGGATAACATTGCAAAACCAGCTTTAGACAAGAAGGTTACTGAAGGAGCCTATCCGCTCTGTTTTCAGAATTAAACGAACTCTTTGAGCAATGACGTGGCTTTGAGGACAAGAGCTGGACTCATTTGCCCAAATATATGTGACGATACACTGGCCAAAAGGCATAAAAAACGAGGAACCTTGCTGTAGGTATGGTTTGTATGAACCAGATGTCACATTTTGATCTACAATAAGTTGATAGTTGACAATAAGATTCATAATTTAAAATAGCAACCAATGATCCGTCTTGTTGTACCCGGATAAAGATTCCGAAGATATATAAGAACTTTAATTTCAATATAAATTTGATTTTTTAAAAACATTTGAATCAAAGCGGATGAACACTTTTGTACTTTAAGTCTTGTTCCATTTTTATGGCAAGATTTTAATTTAATTTCTAGTTCTTTGTGATATTTGGAAGGTATAACTTTTTCTTCTTTATCATAACTTATCAACTTGACGCAACCTAATCGTAACAAGCTCAAACTTCATATATTGATTTAAGAAAATAGCCAAACGAGGAACAAACTTAAAACATTGACCCAAACGAAAGCTGAAATTCAAGAGATAAAAAGCTTATAAGCTATGATTCGTATTCGGAGCCGGCCCTAAGAAATTTATGGTTAGAAGCAAATTAAAAAACATGGCTACTTTTGTGAAGTTTCGAACCTGGTTAGATGAAGAAAGACTATAACTTTTAGATTTTACCACTATAATAAAGAAGAATTTGAAAAAAATTGTGGCTGAAAATATCTTTATAATAAAAAGGCTGAAAACGACTGCTTCTTTACCTTGGCCCAAAGGCCGGCTCTGCTCGTATTCAATAAAAACAACTTATAAACAAATTATATCTTCTGTCAAAAACAAAAGGGCAAATCTCTCAAATAGCATTTTTTGAAGTTTTTGTCACAAAAATAGACTTTGAAAGAAAAAATGACCAAAATAGACCCTTTTTATTTTGAAAATTTTAATATTTTTTTTTTTAAAATTTTGGATTAGTTAACCCATAACTTTAAACCCTAAATTTAGATTAGTTAACTCAAGAGTATAAATATATATTTACATCTTTTAATAAAGTCTATTTTAGTCATTTTTCTCTTTGATTGCTATTTTTGGGACACAAATTTTTTATGTCTATTTTGGTCTTTATTTCAAAACAAAATTATGGTTCAAAATATAAAAATTCCACCAAATTCTTTTAATACAACAATACAAAAGTAATTGTTGGAAGAAGAATTTGAAATGAAACATCTTGTTGCTGTGGAAAATATTCTTAAGATAAAGATTCGAAGAGATAATAGGTCGGAGGTTTTTACTATATCAGAAGAACTACATAAAGAAGGTTTTAGAACGTTTTGACTTGTCAAAATGCAAAACAAATTTCTACACCTTTGACAAAATACTTTGTATTTTCAATAGATAGTGTCCTAAGTCTAATTAGAAGACCTAATCAAAGATATGGTTAAAGTTCTTTATGCAAATGCAATTAGATGATTGATGTATGCTATGATGTGCGCTATACCTTATCTAGCATAAGTATTTAGTATGGCCAATAATCAAATGTATCATACTTTGAAGAGTACATAGCTGTGAGATTTATAAGATCATGGAGTTTTTAGTTCATGATAAGTCTTATTGTGCATATATCAGAAATAAATTAACATGTTCATAATTCCATTACAGCGTAGAACTTCAAGCATTGCTTGAAAATTTCATTGTTAAGGAGGTCCAAAAAAACACCAAGAGAAATTAACTGAACCGAACCTGCCAAACTGTTCGGTTCGACAGGTTTAGCCAAGGTATATATTGAACATAAACTGAGCTCTCTGCACCAATGAGGCTGGACATGGCTTCTCACTTGAAACTCAATAACTCACTCCTGTCTTCCTCTTCTTCCTCTAGCCTCAATTCTCTTTCAGATCTGCCTCATCCGTTGCTCTCCAGTTCCCACCATCACCCAAACAAATGGGTCTCTCCTGGATTATTGTCTCTGTCACCGCGCGCATCGAGGCATCGGGTTTTCTCTCTCATCTCTCTCTCTCAAAGATTCACTGAATTACTCTCTGTGTAACTGTTAGATACAGGCGCTGCGATCTGTGTGGAAGACTGGTCGGTCTTTGGAGCATAGGTTCATCACTGCGCTCCGAACGAGACAGAGCTCGAAGATTGTTTGAGAGAGTGGAACCGTTTCGGCGTTTCCAAGTTGCTGGGTTCGAGTATGCGATGTCTCTGATCGAGACTCAGAGAGAGATTCTTGATTGAGCTGTGTCGTCTCTCTTCCGCGGGGAGCTCAATATCATGGTCGGAGATTGATGCACATACTGTTCGTGTTATGTCTATGAGAACAATTCTAATTTATTTTATTATTATTTTGCCTTTAGGTACAAGTTTGGGACGAAACCAGTAGGAAACAATGGTGAGTCCTTACTGCTGCAGAGTTTTTTAACTCTCGTTTCACGAATTCGAATCGCGGTTTTTCAATTTATGTCACACTTGACTTATCCGATGCTGTAGAGCATCTGAGGCTGCAAGTGTGTGTCTATCTCTGTTTGCTGCTATTTGTCTCTCTCAAGAATATGTCTGTTTCCAATTCTGCACCACAGGTATTTACTTACAGGTGGTCAGATACTCTCTTTACGTAGCAATCAACGATAGGCTTTATGCTTCGTGTTTTATTCATTTACTTTTAGAGAGAGCAATCAATCAACTTACGAGAGCTTAGCTTGCGAGTGGGCAAGGCACAATATACGTCCCATGCTGTTGCTCCGGGTATATCAACATCTATGTGTGAGCAGTATGCTCTCATTAGCTCACTTGCTTTAAAAATTGAGTTTCGATGTAATGTTTCATGTCTGTTTGGTCGTAGTTACTGAGCACTAACGACTACTTAGATGAGTATTACTCAGTAACTCCTCTTGGTCGGTTGGCGAACAGAAGAGTCGTCTTCTGCTGTTGGCATTTTTGATGTCTACCTGCTCATTCATTATATCCAGGGCAGATATACGATTGTATCATGAGGATGTCTATAACGTTTCTCCCACAATGATTAGTCCACTCTTATAACTTTCTTTGTATCCTATGCGTTTTAGTATATC